>JAODAL010001101.1:0-249497 GCA_025379985.1 Phyllomedusa bahiana | reverse complement strand
TAATCATGTCTGGGGGTTGTTTCTGAGGTTGCAAGGTACAGAGTTCAAATACCACAATATGTTTCTGGGAGGACAGGGATATTGTGTCTGTAAGCTGTGGCCTGCACCCCCTCTCCCACCTGAATCCCCTCCTTCACCATTGTTTATGTGTTCTAGTGCAAATACGAAATACAGACCCCACTTCTCATCCCATAAACCCCCCAATACCTCCACCTAACACACCATAGCCCACTCACCTTCACCTATCACCTCACCCCATAACTCCCACACCTCCACGTATCACCCCAGTTTGGGCAGAGATGGGCAAGGGTGCTGGAAAAGTTTGAATTCTAAGATGGTTGTGTGGTAAATTCTGCAGGGACAAGTTGTGGCTGGGAAAAGTCATCATGATGGTCAGGGCTGGATGGAGAAGTAAAGGGCAAGAGAGTGACTCCCATCAGAGAAGACATCACCTGTGAGTCACTGGAGGTGACTGCACTGTATTCACACATCGGGCAAGCTGTGTCAACGGGTATCTACCACTACTGGTCACTTGGGGGAATAGTGGTAATTAAAGGGGGCAATCCCCCTCTTTAAAGGGGCATATACCTCCTAATTAAAGGGTTGAAATTTTACTGGCGGGCTTAAAGGGGAATATTTGTTATAAAGACGGCAATAACCATCCTCTATCATTACTCATGGAAGAAGAAAAATGGATTGACAACTGGGCCTGTGTCTTCTCCTGGTCAGTGGGGCATGTTCCAACTTAGGTTGACACTAGTCAGTTCTATGACACACACCCTATTGACAGCGGTGTTAATTTATTCATATACTTCCAGGAGAATCATCACAGCAAATAGTTCTAAAAAAAGATGCTCCAGAATTATTTCATGGAGAATGCAGACATGTACTGTAACAGGCATGTCAGGAAAGTGGCCATGTCCTCTTTAGAGTGCATGTGTAATACGACATGGTGAGAATGTGACCATTTTCCATCATTTTCCACCCAGGGACTAACTTCATGATGTCACTGCTTTGTACACAGCTACTAACTAACAACCACTAATCCAATTTCTCTCCCACCCTGACATTTTCTCCTTACTTCGGCAATTTTGTTTTTACCAGGATTCAGAAATTAGGTTTTCCAATCTTGTAAATTCCTCGCAGCATATTATTGATCTCTCTTAATATGTTATTATTAGTCCTAAGGCTGCATTTTTTCCTAGTGACCAAGTAATTAGGTTTTAAATAACATTACAAGCTTCATGGAGGAGTAAATTAGCAGCTAATTGGACAGAATATATTTAGCATTCAGTCACCACTTATAGTCAATGTGATGTTAATATGGGATCCATCCGCCTTATACACTATCTGCCCTTCCAAGTATTGCACAGTCTCTGGCAACATTTCCAGCTATAAGTAAGAAATCTGTCAAGAGCTTAGGTTAAAAATACATTTTAAAAGCCGCTGCATTAACAATACTTCCGACAATTAAGTTGTGTCTATAAAACACGTCCCAAAGACTCAGGTGAATTGTTTAAAGCATCAAAGAGGATGTGTCAGCTGTACTGACGTGTCTGCTCTACTAGATTCCCCATGAAATGACTCAAATTCTAATTAGAATGGAGGGTGATGACTTTATACTCTGCATTGTGCTGTCCCTCTGTTATTGCTCCTGGGATGTTTAACTAAACGGACAACTGGATGTTACCATCATCAATGGGAAGATGTTTGTACACCTTATAGACAAGGGAAAGAGAAATGCCCATTTGTCTACTTAGTCTTAGTCCCACATTTCCTTGAAGATTAATAGAGGAATTATGCAATAAAAAGTTCTTAAAAAAGATGATCCTGACCTGTTATTTCATACGGAGTACAAGAATTTGCCAAGTTATGACAATATGACAAGTTCCTCTGGCAGAGAGTTCCACAGTCTCACTGCTCTTACAGTAAAGAATCCCTTTCTATGTCTATGTAGAAACCTTTTTTCCTCAAGACATAGAGGACGCCCCTTTGTTCTAGAAACAATCCTGGGTATAAATCATACTTGCCAACTCTCCCGTTTTTGGCGGGGGGGTCCCGCTATTTGGGGTCCCCCGCCATCCAGGCAGAGTTGGCATTCCTCCCGCCGCCAGCAGGCATCAGGGGTTCTTTAAATGGCCACGGCGACAGAGTAGTGCTGGTGCGCTACTCTGGCGCCGCCGGGCCGCTCCTACAGGCGGGTGAAGAGGCCGCTGCGCCCGCTTCACCGCCCGGAGTCTCGCTGTGCAGGGAGGAGGCAGGAGGGATCGCGCGGCTGCACTCACTTCCCCTGCGTTGCTGACGAGATAGGCCGGGAGGTGTCCGGAGCTGCAGGAGCCTGGTCAGGTAAGTGGATTTTATTATTTTATTTTTATTAGCTATAAGGGGGCTCTACCTGGCTACAAAGGGGGGGGGGGCTCTACCTGGCTTACAAAGGGGGGCTCTACCTGGCTTACAAAGGGGGGCTTTATCTGGCTAATAAAGGGGGCAATACCTGGCTACAACAAGGGGGGCATCTACCTGCTAATAAAGGGGCAATACCTGGCTAATAAAGGGGTCAATAACTGACTACAAAGGGGGCTCTACCTGGCTAATAAAGGGGGCAATACCTGGCTAATAAAGGGGGCAATACCTGAAAACAAAGGGGGCAAACCTGGCTAATAAAGGGGGCAATACCTGGCTAATAAAGGGGGCAATACCTGGCTGCTAAAGGGGGCAATACCTGGCTAATAAAGGGGGCAATACCTGGCTGCTAAATGGGGGAATACCTGGCTAATAAAGGGGGCAATACCTGGCTAATAAAGGGGGCAATACCTGGCTACAAAGGGGGCTCTACCTGGCTAATAAAGGGGGCAATACCTGACTAATAAAGGGGAAAATACCTGGCTAATAAAGGGGGCAAACCTGGCTAATAAAGGGGGCAATACCTGGCTAATAAAGGGGGCAATACCTGGCTAATAAAGGGGGCAATACCTGGCTAATAAGGGGGCAATACCGGCTAATAAAGGGGGCAATACCTGACTACTAAAGGGGGCAATACCTGCCTACTACAGGGGTCAATACCTGTCTAATAACGTGGTCAATACCTGGCTAATAAAGGGGGCAATACCTGACTACAAAGGGGGCAATACCTGGCTAATAAAGGGGGCAATACCTGACTACTAAAGGGGGCAATACCTTACTACTAAAGGGGTCAATACCTTACTACAAAGGGGGCTCTACCTGGCTAATAAAGGGGGCAATACCTGGCTAATAAACGGGGAAATACCTGACTACAAAGGGGGCAATACCTGGCTAATAAAGGGGGAAATACCTGGCTGCTAAAGTGGGCAATATCTGGCTGCTAAAGGGGGCAATACCTGGCTAATAAAGGGGGCAATACCTGGCTGCTAAAGGGGGCAATGCCTGGCTCATAAAGGGGGCAATACCTGGCTAATAAACGGGGCAATACCTGACTACAAAGGGGGCAATACCTGACTACAAACGGGGCAATACCTGGCTAATAAAGGGGTCAATACCTGGCTAATAAAGGGGGCAATACCTGACTACAAAGGGGTCAATACCTGGCTAATAAAGGGGGCAATACCTGACTACTAAAGGGGCAATACCTGACTACTAAAGGGGGCAATACCTGGCTAATAAAGGGGTCAATAACTGACTACAAAGGGGGCTCTACCTGGCTAATAAAGGGGGCAATACCTGGCTAATAAACGGGGAAATACCTGACTACTAAAGTGGGCAATACCTGGCTAATAAAGGGGGCAATACCTGGCTAACAAAGGGGGCAACTACCTGGCTACACGGGGGCATCTTCCTGCCTGTAAGGGGCACTACCTGGTTATGGGGGGCTACTACCTGGCTATAAGGGCAACTACCTGGCTTTCTTCCAAAGCCATTATGCAGTTAGGCGGAGTGGGTGTGGCTTTTTGAAGGGGCATGGCACACCAATAAGACGGGCGTGTCCATGCAAATTTTTGCTGTGGCGCGCTGCACGCGCCGCCCTCTTCAATCTCCTACTTTTCCACTTTCAAAAGTTGGCAACTATGGTATAAATAGATCTTGGGAGAGATCTCTATATTGACCTTAATATATGTAAACATTTATTATGTCCTCCTCCAAAGCTGTCTTTTCTCTAAACTAAATAACCCTAACCTTGCTAATCTTTCTGGGTATTGCAGTCCATCCAGTCCTTTTATTATTTTTGTTGCCGCCTTTGTACATGTTCAAGCTCTACAATGTCTTTCCTCTGCACTGGTGCCCAAAACTGTACACAGTATTCCATGTGTGGTCTAACCAGTGACTTGTATAATGGGAGAATAATGTTCTCATCGTGTGCCTCTATGCCCCTTTTAGTAGGTAATCCTATTTTCCTTGACAGCTGCTGCCTGACACTAGCTGTTACAATTACGTTTACTGTCCACTTCCTGACATCTAGTATACCTGACATGTATGTCATAATGCTGTCCTCCTGTCATCTGTACTCCTTAGTAATTACTCAAACAGCGCAAATAAAGAAAAAATAAAATAAAATCTCATTCAGGTATGGGCACTGAGAAAACAAATCCACATGGTGTGTTCCTGTATTGATTTGATCCTAAGACCCCTATGCTGAAAGGCATAAGTGCTAACCACTCAGCTACATTGTAGCTACTCACAGCTCTTTACATAGACAGACCTTTGACTAGAGTGAGCACACTGTGGGGTAAGGTATGGTGAGGTCAAACCTGCTGGGTCACATACATGTCCAGTTCAAACAAATCATTCACAATCTCTTTTGAAAACACAGGAAGCTGAAGCAGGACAACCAGGCATGAAATGTCTTTGTGGTAAAAGCCTTTTAAAATATTATTTACTTTGTTGGTACTGTTATACACTATGGGCCACATGTATGAAAACTGTCTTGGTCTAAGACTTTCTTTGTTGCCCATAGCAACCAATCAGAGCCTATAGCAACCAATCAGAGCGCCCGTTTCATTTCCTACAGTGCTATGAAAAAATGAGAGGGGCGCTCTGATTGGTTGCCATGGGCAACAAAGAAAGTCTTAGACCAGGACAGTATTCATACATGTCGCCCTATGAGTTTTCTGCACAAGTATTCTCTGTAGAAAATCTGCAGCATATCCGCCCTGTGTGAACATTCCCTAATGCTGGATTTAAAGGCCAAAATTTGGCCAATCACTGTGCTGATTTGTGGTCAGCTTTGTTCTTGGCTACCACGTGTGACCTTGGCTGCAATGATTGCATTACTGTAATGATGTATGACTAGGACTAAAAATATGCAAGTATAATGTGTGCAGTGATGTAAATTGCAGATACACCAGCTACACTTCCGGAATTCTCATTAAAACTCCAAGTTTATCAACCATGTAAAAAGTACAAACAGAATAGCACATTTTGCAAGGATGACAGGAAACATGCAGCCTAACTGACTGCGGCAGATCACAACCGCTGACCGTTTTCAACATATCCGTCCAAATCAAGCAGGCTAGATAAGTAAACATCCTTTTATAGTGTCTAAACTATTGATGAAACTATCACTTGATGTGCCATATCAAAACATCGTAAAACTTACATTTTCAATTACAGCAAACATATGTGAGGGACTGTGAACAGAGCTAAAATAACTTCTGTTAGGTACTATTGATAATTAATTAAGATAAGTTAAATCCTGTCTAATATTCAAGCCTGTCGGTACTCTTGTATTTAACAGGAAGATCCACTTGCATACCTCCCAATGTCCCTATTTTTGGAGGACAGTCCCTATTTTTAACCCTTTTCCCCCTCTTCCCCTTTTGCTCTATAAATTCCCTTTTTTCATTTAGGGAAAAAATTTGCAAATAAACTACTTTCTGTAAAAAGTACCAATTTCTTCCTCCTGATATTACTAACCTTTTTCTTAATATCTCATCATTGGGTACAAAGCAAAACCTGAAAATTCTCCCTTTTTTGGGGTCTAATAATTTTGGCAGTATGTGTGGGGGGATGGTTTAAGGGGTGACGGGGGGATTTCGTGTTTTGGGGGGTGTTAGAGCGTGGCCTATGTTCCCCCTTTTCAATCTCTAAAAGTTGGGAGGTATGCACTTGGATTCTCTGTTTAGGAGTTTCCTATGTAGATCTCCACCCCTATTTCCATATGTAACCCTTTCTATTCCTATAGACGAAAATGGCCTGTGTCACCGAGGTGTACATCTGCAAAGTGTCTGGATGCAGCCGATATCTTGAAATGATTACATTTATTGGCACCTGCAGAGTCTCCTATCCTCATAATTTAAATTGCTTCCAAACATGTCATTAGATAAACCCCGTGTTTGGTGTTGCAGTTTATATGTGATTTGATGGGAAAGGTATTGCCACTCACTGCAGATGTAAAATAATTGCTATTCTGGTAAAATTTGCAAGTGGCTCAGATATAATGTTCGCATTTATAATATTCAACATTTTAAAAACTTTCGGTCCCTGCACTACATTCGAACATGGGGGGAAAAGAAACCAATTCCTTTTTGGGGAATTTTGCTTAGAGCAAATATTTTTCTTTCTTGATACAGAAAAAAAAAGGAAGATTTTTTTCTATGGAAAAATTTGCTTTTGGGAAAATTTTGGGGAAAGACTTTTAAAAGATCTTTATTTATTCCTTATTGTTTTAATATTTTTTTCCCCTTCCAAAATTTCAAATTTTTTATGCTTTTTAATAAACGGATATAACCCCCGTGCCAATTGAAAAACCCTCCTTTCACTTTGAAATATGATATCTCGGCAATTCTCAGTTTTTAAACACTTCCCCTATTATGTTGTTATAACTGCTTGTATCAAAATGGTTTTCTCGCCAAAACTTTTCCGTAGGGAAAAATCGAAATTTTTTTCCTGTGTCCTTCCAAAGGACATCTAGATAAATAATTCCCTTTGGGATTTTTTTAGATAACTGCATTCTATTTTGTTTTCAAATACGACAAATCCAAGGCCCCTGATCATTGTCCCCCCCCCCAAGCAATCATTAATGTATCTGCCCACTGAATAAAAAAAGGTGCGCCCCCCCACACAGTCTATATATATTGGGCTATGGGGGAAACGGGGGCCCCCATCAGCTTTTTTTCTTTTATATATTATGCCCCACAAAAATAAAGAAATTGTGACTCAACAAATAGCCACGTGCCCTTTTAAATTTGTACTGGAGATATTTGCTTTAACGTCTAGGAAATATTTGTTCCCAAAGAATTATGAATAAACTGGGTAAAACCCCGTCACATCACACGTGAGCCATGTACCATCTGTCAGCCGCACTATTTGTTCCATAATGCCTGTTAGATGTTTAGTATCTTTTATGTATCCTGGAATTTGTGATATAACCTAACCTCTCGTTCAATGACCCTATACCTGAGACTATAGGTCAGAACGTGGGTGGAAAATCTCCTGTGCATATTTTTGGTGCTGAATGAAATAGAGGAATCACTGGGTTATCTACATACATTTTCTCTGCTACCTTTCTGTCTAGTACCCCCAACGTAACTCCTTCTTCAATATGTTACTGAGGTGTATTTTATAGTCTGTTGTCGGATACTTACTCAATCACAAATCTGTTTCTTTCTCACTCAATAATTTCAGGTTTTCCCTCCTGTATAATCCTGCATCCAAAGCTACTACTGCCCCCGATCAGTTTTCCTTATGATTAAATCCTTATTACTCCTCAGTTGTTTGATAGCTGCTGTCTCTCTTTTTTCTCTTCTAGTCATAATGACTGACTGTTGTAACTCTAAGCGTATATTCACACAACGTTTTTGGATACGATTTTGGGCCCATGTTGGATCCAAAAATCACATCCAAAAACGTAGCATCAATGGGATCCAACATGCAGCTACATGTTTAGATCTATGTTGGATGCAGCAGAATCCCACCTCATACTTTATTATAGGGCTCCTGCTGCGTCTTTCGGACCAAGACTTGACATGTCAATTAATGGAACGGATCCGAAAAACAGATCCGAAAAATGTAATGTAAACATGCATCGGCGATCACTCATGTGAACACCGATACGTGTTTTACATTGTGAGCAGTGTAAAATCACAATGCTCAATGTTAGATGCGTGTTTGGGTCCGTCTAGACCACAGGTGCCAAACTCAAAGTCTGAGGGCCGAATCATGCTCTTTTATGTGGCTCCTGAGAACTTAGACACAGCTGGGGTGCAACTCACAGGCTATGGTACAGCGCTGACAGCCCTACCAAGACACCTAGCCAACCACCATTGGCCCCTTGGGGGTAGCCACAATGATGTTGTGGGCCACAGTGAAAATTAGTTTGACACCCTGGTCTAGACGGACACGCATATGTTCACAGGGACCCAAAGCGCCAAGTGAACATACCCTAACAGATCTTACTCCACCCTCTCCTGGAAAATATCCAGGTTGGGTGGCCTGGATTGTATTGGGTAAAACAGGGCCGGGACGGCGGGTAGGCAGAGGTAGGCGATCGCCTAGGGCGCCTACCTCTGCCTGTCCCTAAGGGGCGCAAACAGGGGCCCCGAACGTCGCCGGGCTCCAGGCCGCTGCCATGGGCCTGGAGCGCCGTTGGCCTCTTTAGCTGCATGTGTGTTCGCTGGATCCTCCAGTAAGCCGCAGGGCCGACACAGCGGGGCTGCCGGGTCCTCATAGCGCTGAGGACCCGCCGCGGCTCCGTGCGGCTCAGCTGGCAGCGTCGTGATGAAGTGATGTCATCGCGACGCTGCCTCTCCTCAGACGCACAGCCCGTCATAGGCCGTGTGCCGGAGGAGCGTCCCGGCGCTGGAGGCTGATGACATCATCACGTCTCCAGTGTCGGACTGAAGTAGGAGCGCGCGGCCGGGACAGAAGAGGAGAGCCGGCGCGGGACAATGGTAGGTATATGTTTTATTTTGCCTGTGCCCATATCCCTGCCTGTGGCCCCATACGCCTGCCTGTGGCCCCATATGCCTGCCTGTGGCCCCATATGCCTGCCTGTGGCCCCCATATCCTGCCTGTGTCCCCATAGCCTGCTGTGGCCCCCTACGTCTGCCTGTGGCCCCATACGCCTGCCTGAGGCCCCATACGCCTGCCTGTGGCCCCATATGCCTGCCTGTGGCCCCATACGCCTGCCTGAGGCCCTATACGCCTGCCTGTGGCTCTATACGCCTGCCTGGCCCCCATATGCCTGCCTGAGCCCCCCATCTGCCTGCCTGTGCCTCCATGCGCCTGCCTGGGGCCCCATACGCCTGCCTGTGGCCCCATATGCCTGCCTGTGGCCCTGTACGCCTGCTTGTGGCCCCATACGCCCTGCCCCTGTGTGGCCTATAACGCCTGCCTGTGGCTCTATATGCCTGCCTGAGCCCCCATAGCCCGATTCCTGCCTGAGCCCCATATGCCTGCCTGAGCCTCCCATATGCCTGCCTGCAGCCCCTAGCTATATACCTGCCTGAGCCCCTAGCTATATACCTGCCTGAGCCCCTATAGCTATATACCTGCCTGAGAGTGACTCTATATCTATATACCTGCCTGAGTGCCCCTATATTTATATACCTACCTGTCTAAGGGGACAGTATATACCTGTCTGACTGAGGAGACATATATACATATACCTGCCTGACTGAGAGGGCATATTTATATACCTGTCTGACTAAGGGGACTTATATACTTATAAGTAAGGGGTTGCTGGAAATGTGAGGATTCTAAGATATTTGTGTCCAAATCCTCACGGATGAGTCGTGGCCGGGAGAACTCAGCATGAAGGTGTGAACCGGATGGAGAAGAAAAGGGAAAGTGAACGACGCTGATCAGAAATGATGTCTCCGGTGAGTCACTAAATGTAACTGCAGTGTAATCACTTATATGTCTGCAGACTAGAGCCTACATACAACTAGTATCTACCACTATCTGGTCACTGTATGGCGGTGGTATATGTAATCAGAGCCTGTATATAGGTGATAGTCACATGTGGGGGTCGTTTTTGGTCAGTGTCTTGCAGGATTATTTGATCCTTTAGTATTAATAGTTTTGGATCTTGGTTTTGTAGGAGGGTTTTAGTAACAATCATTTGTCTGGTAGTTTTGCTCCATGTATCGGTGGATTATTTAGTGACTGTTATTTAGGGTATTACACTGTCATATGGAGGGAGAGCGATTTTGAAAAGCAAATTTGTCAGGGCTGATTTTCATTGTGCAGTGACTGCTGAGGAGATGGACTGGAGCTATGTGGAATATGCAGAAAATTAGTGACAGGACCTGGCGCGGGGCAAGAGGAATTAGTGTGTGTGTGTGGGGGAGGAGGGGGGCATTTTTTTGGGAGAGAGGGGGGGGGGGGGGCGCCATTGGCTGTACTTGCCTAGGGCACCAAAATGCCTTGTCCCGGACCTGGGGTAAAACCTTGGATTACCTACTTGAAGAGAGACGTTAGGACTATACTGCTGTGTATTACTTTTACCTGTCTGCGAGCGCAGCACAGATATACTTTTGAGCTCATCAAATGTTACACATTGATTGGGTGATTTATTGGAGGTTAAACTGTCTCTAGTCTCACAGTTGTCAACATCAATATCTATGTAAGACATATTAGTGTGAACAGTTGTTCCTGATCCTCCTGTTCCATGCAGGAAAAATGAGGTTTTAAAGTAATAGTTGCAGCAAAGTGGTTCACATCTAATAATGTTTCATATACTTCAAAGTTGTCATTAGGCGAAAAATTCAATCCCTTGGCTAAATCTGTAAACTGATCGGCTGTCAAAATGTAGCTTTAGAGATTTACTACTTGAGATGACTCATTCGTTGTTGACATACATCCCACGGCACTTTCCTTCTTTTTTCCATGTTTTCTTTCCCCTCGCCTCGTAGGTTTTTTGAATTTGATCTATTACTCGCTTTATCGGTAGTATGGGTATTTTTGCTGGAAGGTTGGTCTCTCTCTTCACCCATAGCTCCGTGTAAGGTTTCCCCATCGGATTCCTCTGATGTATTGTTAGTGGAATAATCCCGGGAGGATTCAACTTCAGAGAAGCTCACGTGGCGGTTTTTCGATTTCCATGCTTTATTATGAGATTTGTTTCTTAAAATTGAATGGGGAGTGCTGCCGTTATACATGTGTTTGTGACAGTATATACTACATTGTCTTCATAAACTTTACTATCGTTTTGGAACATACAGTGTTTTAACGCTATATCATCATCTTCCAAAAGTTGTATGTTTTTAACCATCTCCGTGTGTAGCGTGCCATAAACTTGTTTGTCTTTATGTCCACAAGTTCTTGGCTTGTATTATTTTTTTCTTTCAATTCATTGAGGCTGATAGCCTCCTGTTCAGCCACAGGGGGGTGCAATAATATATATGCAGGATTATACAGGAGGGAAAACTTTAAATTATTGAGTGAGGAAGACATATTTACCATTGAGTAAGATTCTGGCAACAGACTATAAAATACACCTAAGTAACATACTGAAAGAAGGAGTTACATTGGGGGAGTTACGTAGACAAAAATGCAGCCGAGGGAATATATGTAGATAACCCAGTGATTAACCTATTTCATTCAGCACCAAAAATACACAAAGGAGGCTTTCCACCCAAGTTCTGACCTATGGTCTCAGGTATGGGGTCATTGAACGAGAGGTTAGGTCATTGGGTAGATCTGCAGTTACAACCACTTGTATCACAAATTCTAGGATACATAAAAGATACTAAACATCTAATAGGCATTATGGAACAAATAGTGCGGCTGACAGATGGTACATGGCTCACGTGTGATGTGACGCCGCTATACCCAAGTGTACTTCATAATTCTTCCCTAGAGGCACACAAATATTTCCTAGAACGTTACAGCAAATATCCTCCAGTCACTCAAAATTACATAGTGGACACAGTGGCATATTTGTTGAGTCACAATTTCTTTATTTTTGATGGACATAACTATATACAAAGAAAAAGAGCTCCGATGGGGGCCCGCGTCTCTCCCTCACTAGCCAATATATATATGACTGTGTGGGAGGAGCAGCACCTTTTTGATATCCGTTTTCCCCCACATCAGGTGGTTTGGCAGATACATTGATGATCTGCTCCTGGCGTGGGCAGAGGACAATGATCAGGCCATTGGTTTTGTACAGTATTTGAACAACATCAATATGAACCTGCAGTTCACTCATGAACAAAATCCACAGGCAATTATTTATCTAGATGTCACTTTGGAAGGAGAACCAGGAAAGAAAATTACAGTCTTGCCATACAGAAAAAGTAGACACTATATAAAGCAGACATTTACTTAGCACAGCCAGCTACGATTAAGGACAGCATATGTTCAAAACGCGTCAGTGGTTGTGATCTGCTGCAGTCAGGCTGCATCCTTGCAAAATGTGCTATTCTGTTTGTACTTAGTTACCTAACAAACTTGGAGTTTTAGTGAGAATTCCGGAAGTGTAGCCGGTGCACCTGCAATTTACATAATTTCCTTGGGAGAATACGGCTCTCTCTTCACTGGGCTCCATCTGTGAATTTACCTAAAGGAATGGTGAGCTGACTCAATGCCACTTTTTTGTTGTTTATACAATGTATGCAGTCTCACCTCATCAGGTAAAATCTCACCCAAGGAAATTCTAATAAAATTCAGTGCAATTCATTTAACTATTCTTGTAACTTTACCAAATGAAGTCTGTGAGGATAAATATAGATATTCTCAAAGCTTCCCACGCAGAGTGATAAAATGATTCTTCACAGCTGCATAAGTATGTGTCTTATATATACAGTTGAGACCAGAAGTTTCCATACACTATATAAAAAGACACATATACATGTTTTTCCCACTGTCTGACATGAAATCAGAATAAACCTTACCTGTTTTAGGGCTGCAGGCACCAGTGTTAATGGACAATGGAGGGATCCCATTTTATTTTAAAAAAAAAAATAAAATATTTGAGAATCCTAAACTGGGCAACTCCTGTAATCATTACAGTGGATGTCCATGTCTAGATTCTCATTAAATAAGTACATTTTCGGAAAATAAACTACGTGGGGTCTCCCCCATTTTCCATAACCAGCCAAGGTAAAGCCGACAGCTGCAGCCTGATACCATCAGAATGGGAGAGTGCATTGATACTAGTCCCTTTCCATTCTAGAAATACCGGTCTGCAGCTGCTCCAGAAGCAGTCCATTATATTAGATGGTTACCGGCTCTTCCCAGTAATCTTGATGCATTGGGTACTAAGGTAATAGTGACATGGGGTTAGTGTCAGCCTTGGGGTGACAAAAACCTCCGCTGGCAGACACCAAGCCCGAGCGATAGCAATGAAGAGGTGTCTGTCAAACACTCCCATTACTATCACTGGAAATATATGGAAAAAAACACACACACAAATTGCACAAGAAAACAGTCAGTGGCTTCAGTGTCTCAAGACGCTGTCCTTATGCCGCTTGTAATACAAAGAAACTCTGGCAGCTGCTCAGCTGCAGGAAGTTTCACAGACCCTTCTGGGAGGGATGACAAGTATGTTCTAGAGGAGGGTATGGTGGGACGGTGTGTCAGGCACGGGGTCTTTACTCAGGAACAACACTTTCGTGAAGCATGAAAAAATGAATACATTATAGAAGTATCTGATCATAAATGATTGCTTCGGATGTAGGAGCTTTCATATACACAGTTGAGTCACATTATTATGACCACCATCTAATGTCCAGAATAACCACCATGTGCAGCATGGACAGCAGCTAGACGGGCTGGCAGCGACTCCACAAGGTCATGGTAGGTTGTCCTAGGTATCTGGAGCCATGCTGACTACATCCCACATCCCACAGCTGCTGGAGGGTGCACGGGGAGGAGCCATAGACCCACATGTATCAAAATCCATCTTTTTATGTAGATCATAGGCAGTATAACCATCAGCAATGGTCTATAGTGGAGCCTCCTCACAGCTCCCTATACTTTGGCAAACAAAGCTAATAGACTATTTTGAAACATTTTCTTAATCTATTCTTATCAAAACAATGTCCATGTACAGTGCTTTGTGAAAGTATTCGGCCCCCTTGAACTTTTCAACCTTTTGTCACATTTCAGGCTTCAAACATAAAGATATAAAATTTAAATTTTTCGTGAAGAATCAACGACAAGCAGGAAACAATTGTGAAGTGGAACGAAATTTATTGGATATTTTAAACTTTTGTAAAAAAAAAAAATGAAAAGTGGGGCGTGCAAAATTATTCGGCCCCTTCAGTTAGTACTTTGTAGCGCCACCTTTTGCTGCGATTACAGCTGCAGGTCGCTTGGGGTTCGTCTCTTTCAGTTTTGCACATCGAGAGACTGAAATTCTTGCCCATTCTTCCTTGGCGCACAGCTGGAGCTCAGTGAGGTTGGATGGAGAGCGTTTGTAAACAGCTGGAGCTCATTGAGGTTGGATGGAGAGCGTTTGTAAACAGCTGGAGCTCAGTGAGGTTGGATGGAGAGCGTTTGTGAGCAGCTGGAGCTCAGTGAGGTTGGATGGAGAGCGTTTGTGAGCAGCTGGAGCTCAGTGAGGTTGGATGGAGAGCGTTTGTGAGCAGCTGGAGCCCAGTGAGGTTGGATGGAGAGCGTTTGTAAACAGCTGGAGCTCAGTGAGGTTGGATGGAGAGCGTTTGTGAGCAGCTGGAGGTCAGTGAGGTTGGATGTGGAGAGCGTTTGTGAGCAGCTGGAGCTCAGTGAGATCGGATGGAGAGCGTTTTGTGAACAGCTGGAACTCAGTGAGCTTGGATGGAGAGCGTTTGTGAGCAGCTGGAGGTCAGTGAGGTTGGATGGAGAGCGTTTGTGAGCAGCTGGAGCTCAGTGAGTTTGGATGGAGAGCGTTTGTGAGCAGCTGGAGCTCAGTGACGTTGGATGGAGAGCATTTGTGAACAGCTTGAGCTCAGTGAGGTTGGATGGAGAGCATTTGTGAACAGCTTGAGCTCAGTGAGGTTGGATGGAGAGCGTTTGTGAGCAGTTTGAGCTCAGTGAGGTTGGATGGAGAGCGTTTGTGAACAGCTGGAGCTCAGTGAGGTTGGATGGAGAGCGTTTGTGAACAGCTGGAGCTCAGTGAGGTTGGATGGAGGGCGTTTGTGAACAGCTGGAGCTCAGTGAGGTTGGATGGAGAGCGTTTGTGAACAGCTGGAGCTCAGTGAGGTTGGATGGAGAGCGTTTGTGAGCAGCTGGAGCTCAGTGAGTTGGATGGAGAGCGTTTGTGAGCAGCTGGAGCTCAGTGAGGTTGGATGGAGAGCGTTTGAGCAGCTGGAGCCCAGTGAGGTTGGATGGAGAGCGTTTGTCAGCAGCTGGAGCTCAGTGAGGTTGGATGGAGAGTGTTTGTGAGCAGCTGGAGCTCAGTGAGGTTGGATGGAGGGCGTTTGTGAACAGCTGGAGCTCAGTGAGGTTGGATGGAGAGCGTTTGTGAGCAGCTGGAGCTCAGTGAGGTTGGATGGAGAGCGGTTGTGAACAGCAGTTTTCGGCTCTTTCCATAGATTCTCGATTGGATTCAAGTCTGGACTGTGACTTGGCCATTCTAACACCTGGAGACGTTTATTTGTGAACCTTCCATGGTAGATTTTGCTTTGTTTGGGATCATTGTCTTGTTGGAAGATAAATCTCCGTCCCAGTCTCGGGTCTTTTGCAGACTCCAACAGGTTTTCTTCCAGAATGGTCCTGTATTTGGCTCCATCCATCTTCCCATCAATTTTAACCCTCTTCCCTGTCCCTGCTGAAGAAAATCAGGCCCAAACCATGATGCTGCCCCCACCATGAGTGACAGTGGGGATGGTGTGTTCAGGGGGATGAGCTGTGTTGCTTTTACGCCAAACATATCGTTTTGCATTATGGACAAAAAGTTGGATTTTGGTTTCATCTGAGCAGAGCCCCTTCTTCCACATGTTTGGTGTCTCCCAGGCGGCTTGTAGAAAACTTTAAACAAGACTTTTTATGGATCTCTTTGAGAAATGGCTTCTTCTTGCCACTCTTCCATAAAGGCCAGATTTGTGCAGTGTACGACTGATTGTTGTCCTATGGACAGACTCTCCCACCTCAGCTGTAGATCTCTGCAGTTCATCCAGAGTGATCATGGGCCTCTTAGCTGCTTCTCCTTGTTTGAGATGAAAGTTTAGGGGGACGGCCGGGTCTTGGTAGATTTGCAGTGGTCTGATACGCCTTCCATTTCAATATGATCGCTTGCACAGTGCTCCTTGGGATGTTTAAAGTTTGGGAAATATTTTGGTATCCAAATCCGGCTTTAAACTTCTCCACAACAGTATCACGGACCTGCCTGGTGTGTTCCTTGGTCTTCATGATGCTCTCTGCGCTTTAAACAGAACCCTGAGACTATCACAGAGCAGGTGCATTTATATGGAGACTTGATTACACACCGGTGGATTATATTTATCATCATCATCAGTCATTGGATCATTCAGAGATCTTCACTGAACTTCTGGAGTGAGTTTGCTGCACTGAAAGTAAAGGGGCTGAATAATTTTGCACGCCCCACTTTTCAGTTTTTTATTTTTTTACAAAAGTTTAAAATATCCAATAAATTTCGTTCCACTTCACAATTGTGTCCCACTTGTTGTTGATTCTTCACAAAAAAATTAAAATTTTATATCTTTATGTTTGAAGCCTGAAATGTGGCAAAAGGTTGAAAAGTTCAAGGGGGGCCGAATACTTTCGCAAGGCACTATACAGTAAGATTCACTGAACTGTTGTTTTCGACACTTGTTTGGTATCCGCTTGGTTCATTTTGGCAATGAGGTACTTCACTATAGTGTGTGGTTCCGCCCTATTCTTAATTCATGTGAAAGTACATTACATGGTACCATTAACTCCTTACCAACACATGACGTACAGGTATGTTATGGTGCCGGTAATGACCTATGTGGAAGAACAAAAAAGTTATTTGTCGCAGAAAATGGCGCTGGAATACAAATTTAAGAAATAGAGAATATTTGTATTTTTTAACAGTACTTAAACATAACGAAAACCCTATATATTTAGTATTGTCAGAATCATATCAACCTGCAGAATACAGATAACATATAAGTTATGCCGAAGAGTGAAAAATATCCCTGCAAACATGGTGCAAGCACATTTTTTTCACATTTCACAACACAGAATTTAATTTCCAGTTCACAAGTATATTATATGGCACAGTTAATGGAACCATTAAAAAGCACAGCTTGTCCCACATAACAAAGCCCTTATATGTCTATGTAGATGGAAAAATAAAAAAGGAATTCAATAAAACGAAGAGCCATATTATGATCATGAAGGGGTTAAAAATACACCTTGTCCCACAAAAAGAAATCTGCAGAGCCTGTGTACACTTGTATCTACCACTTTATGGGCACTGTATGGAGGCAGTATGCAGCTTGCAGGAAGCCTGTGTACACTTGTATCTACCACTATATGGTCAATGTATGGAGGTAATATACAGTCTGCAGAGCCTGTGTACATTAGTATCTACTACTATATGGTCACTGTAAGGAGGTAATATACAGTCTGCAGAGCCTGTGTACAATAGTATCTACCACTATATGGTCACTGTATGGAGGTAATATACAGTCTGCAGAGTCTGTGTACACTGGAAATATTGGTTACAGTGTAATGGTTTAGGTTCAGGCACAGTCTGGCAGCATCTCTCAGCTCTCCTGAATGCTGAATAAGTCTCTCCAACATCCAGGACAGCTGGGTGATGCCAAATCCCTTAATTAGCTTTCTTCCAGAGACTACACAGTTGGATGTAGTGGACGTGACCTTTTATGAAGGGTGTGTGGTTAAAAATAAAGAGGGCGTAGTCCAAGCAAACCTTTGGGTTGGCTCAACTTCAGATCTCCATGATGGCCACTTTAAAAATTTTCAAGATTTGAATATATACTAAATACAGCAGAAAGCACTCTGAAATAATTCATACATTCATTGCTTATCTGTCTCTTGTCATTTTTACAGTGCATCTAATCCAATTTTGTACTTTGGCATTGTTTTGCTGCCACACCAGTGTGCACTTGCACCATTTTGTTTATAAGTGGTTTGGAAGTGCTGATCATGATTTGAGTTTTTTACAGGTGTGTAACTAGAAAAGCAAAGTTTTGGATGGGGCCCCCCTCCTGTCCGTCCGACCACAACCATTCACCAGGACCACTTTATAAGTCATGCAGTTACTAGATAATGCAAGGAGTGAATACCTCACCATATATATCACCATCATACTGCTACCAAACAAATCCACTATACCAAAACCAACCAAACATTACCAATAACGCTACCACATAAGGACCTGATTATACCGCCAGAACATGACCACAAATTATCACCACAAAGTGACTGAATAATACCACTATACTATTAAGGGCCGTTCACACGGCTTATTTTGGGGATGGATTCCGTCTCTCCTCCCCGCTCGGCGAATACGCCAGGCAGGGAGAAAGTGACATGTTCATTATCCCGGCGGGATACGCGCCGTGGATAATGAAAGTCTATGGGGCCGGGGAGCTGCGCCCCCGCCCCGCCCCTTATTCAAGCCGTAATTGCGGGCGAAATCCGTCCCGCAATTACGGCTTGAATAAGCCGTGTGAACCAGGCCTTACTGATCAGTATACAAAGATCAATAGTACCGCCATATAGTGACCATATAATGGTATATACCAGTGTACACAGGTGCCCTACAGACTGTATATTACCACCTTACAGTGACCATATAGTGGTAGATACCTGTGTACACAGACTTTGCTGACATACAGTGGGTATGGAAAGTATTCAGACCCCATTAAATTTTTCACTCTTTGTTTCATTGCAGCCGTTTGATAAGATCAAAAAAGTTCATTTTTCTGCAGATTAATGTACACTCTGCCCCTCCCCCCCATCTTGAAAGAAAAAACAGAAATGTAGATATTTTTGCAAATTTATTAAACAAGAAAACCTGAAATATCACATGGTCATAAGTATTTAGACCTTTTGCTCAGTATTGAGTAGAAGCAGCTTTTGAGCTTGTACAGCCATGAGTCTTCTTGGGAATGGTGAAACAAGTTTTTCACACCTGGATTTGGGGATCCTCTGCCATTCTTCCTTGCAGATCCTCTCCCGTTCCCTCAGGTTGGATGGTGAACGTTGGTGGAAGCCATTTTCAAGTCTCTCCAGAGATGCTCAATTGGGTTTAGGACAGGGCTGTGGTTGGGTCAGTCAAGAATGGTCACAGTGTTGTTCTGAAGCCACTGCTTTGTTATTTTAGCTGTGTGCTTAGGGTCGTTGTCTTGTTGGAAGTTGAACCTTCGGCCCAGTCTGAGGTCCAGAGCGTCTGGAAGAGGTTTTCATCCAGGATATCTCTGTACTTGGCCGCATTCATCTCTTCTTCTGGATACTTTCCATACCCACTGTATGAGTGATTACAGTACATGTACATCTTGTGACTCACAGGTGATGTTTCTCTGACAAGTCATTCACTTTCCCTCTTCTTCTGCATCCGGTCCAGACCGCCATGATGACTTCTCCCGACCACCATGTGGATGTAGATTTGGACACAAATATCTTAGAATCCTTACTTTTTCACTGTCCCCCACCTCTTTACAAACTTCAGAGAGGTGGCAGAGGGGTATATACCATAACTTAGAGGTCCAGTCTCCTAGAGGGGAGGAACAGAGGATTAACCCCTTGGAGATTGTGTTACAGGTATGGCCTGTACCCCTCAGAATCATATTGCCAGGTAGGTAGACGCCATTGATGGGTTGGTAGGCTCTAGGTAGGTAGGTTGGTAGGCTCCAAGGTAGGTATGTAAGCAGCAGTCAGATAGGCAGCCCCGAGGTAGGTAGGATGTAGGTGGGCCCCAGATTGCTAGGTAGATAAGCTATAGGATCCCCTGACGTGACGAGTGCCCAGCCAGTCTCTTTGCTCGGAGCGGGTGGCACAATGATATGATGTCATTGTGCCGCCCACGTCAGCACTGTGGGCTGGCGGGGCTCCCCTTTGCTAAAACTGGGCAGTCTGACTCCTGCCTCTGAATGCTCAGGACAGAGGGCCCGGGCGTTCAGAGGAAGGATGTGGCAGGCCCCGGAAGAACTACCGCAGGAACTACCAGGGTAGCAGGGGTAGTATCAGCTGCTACAGGGCCAGCGTCCTTAAGGGGCCCATTCCAGGCCCCCCAAGGACGTGGGTCGCGTAGCGGCTGCTTTGTCTGCTACTTCAGTAGTTCCGCCCCTAGTTTTTTGGTTTATCAGTGTACTATCAGGCAGTGAGTGGAATTCTTGAAGTCACAGGCAGCAAAACTGACGTGTCCACTTTAAAAGACAAATAAAGCACACTTAAAAACTGTGTGAGGTGTGACCTCATGTTTCCAACCTTTTGCCTTGTACCCATTTGCCAAATCAGAGCCTGAACATTCAGGAAACTTCTGCATGTTTGGATCTGCTACCTTGGCGACTGGAAATTTGTAGCTACAGAATTAACCTGAAATGAGAAACCCCAATTTCTATCGTTTTCTGTTGCAGAAACTTCCAGATGTTGCTGTGCAAATGTAGCACTGAAGTGGATTGTGAGTCATTGGGTGTAACCATTCATCATGTAACCGAGGAGAGATACTAGATAAAGTCTCAAACATTCCAAGAAAAGGCAAGTGCTGATCAGAGCCATTCTGCATCCATGTTGGCTTCTTCACCTTATAACCGACGGTGACTTTTATAGTGCATGAATTTACCAGACCGCCCTCCTAGGAGCACAGATTTACTAAGCCAAATGTAAGAAACATCCTATATTATATGCAGAGATGCAATAAAAAGCTTCATATGTGGAAAACAGCAACAAGGAACATCAAATATTTTGTTTCCAGAAGACATTTTAGCTTAATGTCTCACAAAGCTAAAATCTTAATCGCCCTTAGAGGAGACTTTTTCTTGAGCCCTTTGTCGCCCTCTACTGAGTAAGGCACTTTGCCTGGTAGAAAACTGCAAGAAGTACGTGCACAAAAGCAGATGGCAGTAATGTGGCCCCAATTTATTATCTATAGTTAGACTGCAAGTCCTTAAAGATGACCTGTGTCCTCTCCTGACATGTCCGTATTAGCAAATCCTTGTGTTCCCTGTGAAATAACAATTCTGGAGCCTCTTCTCTTATAACTCTGGGTTGTGCTGTTCCTACTAGAAATTAACTGCCAATCTGTCAGCTGGGTGTTAACAGTTGGGGAGTGGTCCCTGCACAGTCTGACATTGTCCAATCAGTGCTGACAGTCAGTCGCCTGACGTACTTCCTCTCCACCATTGCACGCCGAAAAAGAAAGACGCGGCTGGAGAGCAATACATCTACGAGATAAGTTGCCACAAACTATTTTCGTTACAGCTTATTTGCTATATATGCACAATGCATGATGCCAGGGACGTAGCTACAGGGGGTGCAGCAGTAGCAGTCGCTACCGAGCCCTGCAGCCTAAGGGGGCCCACAAAACCTTCTGCCACATAAGAAGACACTAGTATTGTAAGTGGCACATGGTACCTGAGGGCCCCATTTCACTTTTTGCATTAGGGCCCAAGAGCTTGAAGTTACACCTCTGCATGAAGCACTTTATTGCTGTGTTTTGTAACAAATAAAAGAAGAATATTATATCATACAATATACCTGCTGTACCTTTTGTATTGTTGGATGAAAAAGGAGCGTGAGGAACTCCAGGTGCAGGTTGTGGCTGACTGGTTTAAGAACATGTAAACTACCAGGACTTGTTGCAAATGGGTAACCCCCAAAATTTTTTGGGTGATACATAAAAAAAAGTCCCCATTTTTTTGGATGGCGGTTTATACGTATGAAGTTCACTGTGTGAAACGCTGATTCTGAAACTGACACCCGTTTTCCCCTATCAGCTCTAGTTTTGGAGATCCGGCATTGCCACCTTACCAAGTATCTGCTGCTAAAAGTAGTGGTTACTCAATATTGTACTAAAGAAATGTTGGAAATTCACGTGAAACAGAAAATATATACATTTTAGAACATTTAAAGATCAAATGTGCAAGAGCGAATTCACTTCTATTCATCTGCACTACAGATTTATAACCAAATCACAGGAACAATGTGGAATCATGGAATCCACATCTCATAAACCAGAGCTGCTAGAACAAAATGGATGCAGCAGCGCTCAAATACCCAGAATAAGGTCACAATTTCTAGGCACCAAAACATTTATTTTTTTGGCTTCCTAGTGTTATCTGTATCCTGTCGACTGACGTGATTCTTACATATAAATAGCATTGGGTATTGGTTTTCTACAGTGTTCATCGTATCAAATAGAGAATGTTATATTTTAATAAACTGAACTTTTACAAACATGGTGATTGGAAAAAGAGTATTTTGAACTTAATTTTTAAAACTTTTTTTACAGCTTCTTTTACTTGTACTGTTCGGGCAGTCCCCACTGAACAGATTTTCTGCTGGACCGTTTTTGACACATCTGCCACAACCTGTGTGATGACGTCACTCCCTGCTATCAGATAGAACAAACAGCAGGGGAGAATGAGTACACAGGTCGATCACTTGGGGAACCAGAGAAAGCCAGGAAGGTGATAAAATCATTTGTAGTTCCTTAACAAAAAAAATGAACACCGCAATATATTTGGAAAACATATTTATTTCGTGTTCCCAACATGTTGAAAGCTAATCTTTGTAGCGAGACAACCCCTTTAATGCAGCAGCGCATAATAACCCGAGGACAGTATATGAAGTTCTGTATTGAACTGTACACTAGAAGGATCTGAAAACCTGACAGAACATGTTACAGCAGTTGTAATATAATTTTCTTCATCATCTTTTATTACCCCCATGTGGGCAAACCGCTTTAATAATAAATTATCACAGTAAATACAACTGAGCCAATTGAACGGTCCAATAATGTGATAAATGTGATAAAAAAAATTAATGAGCATTTAATAAAAGTTACTTTTTATTACTCTTTGGCCCTCCATAAGAATTTGAAGATATTACAGCTCACTGACTTCTTTTAAAGTCCTGTTGCAACTTCCACATGAACAATAATTTCAGTTTTGATTATATTTATTGTCAGAAATAAGTACATACTTTATGGGTTACTTTAGGGTTTGAGGGTTTGTAGAAAATGCAGCCACCCTCACTGTAGGTCGAATGGCTTCAATGCCACATAAGGAAATACAAGTGTTTATTATGCTGCGGCATCAAATTATGTAACATTCTTGGGTGGAGATTCAGTTGTGTTTAGGATCCCTGTTCTGTGACATCACTGTGTTTCTTATTCCTGTTCTATGACATCATGGTGTATATTATCCCTGTACTGTGATGTCATTACATTTATTCTTTATTACATTTATTCTCACACAGCCGTCTCCAAGACTTCTCCCGTGCTTCCCCCACACTCTGGAACTCACTGCCCCAACACATCAGACTCCTCCACTTTCACCAGCTTCAAAAGCAACCTGAAAACCCATTTCTTCAGTCTTGCCTATAACCTACACTAACCTTGTTGTCACTACTTCCTCCACAAACATGTCCGCACCTTACCTCCTGTCTCTTTCCCCCTCCTTGTAGATTGTAAGGCTATGTTCACACGGCTTAACTGCGGGACGTAATTACGCCCCACAATTAAGCCGTGTGGACGGGGGCGGGCCTGGAGCGGGGGGCCGGCGCTTCGCCGGCCCATAGACATTCATTACAAGCGGCGCGTATACGCCGTTGGTAATTCACACGTCACTTATCGGATTCGCCGAGCAGGGAGAAGAGACGTAATCCATAGTTCTCTAGGAGAACTGTGGATTACCGTAATGACTGGGACGTTTTCAGCCCGTAATTTGTGCACTTCGGTGCGTAATTACGGACCAAAATACGGCCCATTTTAAGCCATGTGAACATGGCCTAAGCCCTCGCGGGTAGGGTCCTCTCTCCCTCTGTCATGCCAATTGTCATTAATCACTTATCATTGTACTTGTTTGCCATATGATATGTATGTAACCCCCTCGAATGTACAGCGCCCTGGATTCCATGGCGCTTTAAAATAAATAATAATAATAATAATTCTTTGTATGACTTCTATATTTATCATCACTGTATTGTCATATGTAATATCTCTGTGTTTAATACCCTGTACTGTTACATTACTCCGATTATTATCCCTGAACAACAAATGGGTCCACTATCCCTGTAATGTGGCCATGTTTAATTCCCCTTTACTGTGACCTCACTGCTTTTATTATCCCTGTAATGTGGCATCACCATGTTTAAAAGGGATGTATCGCTTCATCAGTTCATGTGTTTCATTGTACGCTCAGCTTCTCAGCTCTTCAAATCCAGGGGCGTTGCTTCCCCTCCCAGCTGGGTTTTTCTTAACTGAAGGGGATGACATCATCCCCCCTTCACTGTTCATGCTCGCTCCCGAGTCAGTGTGCTCCCCCCACCCTCTCTGTCTGAGTCCACATGTCACTGTGTGGTTCCTCTTCCTATGCAGACCTATTTTGTAAGAGCTGTTTGTTTACATACCATAGCTATGCATTCAGTATAGACAGCCTTCTATGAACTCAGAACACTGATCTCTTCTCCAGCTCACAGCTGGAGGTTTGTTACAGTTGAATCCAGTCTTCTACTCATCCAGAGCAGCACAGATCTGTCTCCTTTCTATGTTTACACACAGCAGCATTAGGCACCGAGCTCAATTCTGCTGTTTTATGATTGTAGAAGCAGCTGCAGTATTACTGTGGAGCTGCTGGCTGTGCAGAGTGAAATTGGTGCCGGCCCCTTACTCTGAGTGAGAGGCAGGAATGCATGCTCCCGTGAATACGACCGGGGGCCAGACAGAATGTAAATTAGCAGAGCCGTCAGCCAATTAAATGAAAGGAGGTGAAATACGACCTTCACTGGTGAACAATGTTTATACAAAACCAAAATAAGGGACACTGTGAAAACAAGACAGCTTTGCAAATGTCATCCAATTGCAAAGTTGCTTGTTTTCACTGTCCCCTTATTCTGAAGACCATTTAATGAAATGATGCAACCCCTTTAATTCCCCCTTACTGTGACATTACTGTTTTTATTATCCTTGTGACATCCTTTTATCACTTCTTTTCTTTATGCCCAGAACCTTTACTGTGCACCTCAGGCTAAATTTGAATGGTATTGAAGTTGCATTTCTGATCTTAGAAATCTAAGGGTGTGTTCACAAAGCAAATAGCAAGTACTGGTCAGATTTTCCGACCAGTATTTTGTCTTTTTTTGGTCACATATGGGGACGGCTTTTGTCTGGTTTTTCGGATTCGCCGTTCCCCCTTCGCATCCACATGTTCATTTTCTGCCCAATAAAGGGGCAAAAGAATGAACATGTTCTATTATTTTTGGTTACGTCCAACAGAAAATCCGTTCAGTGGTGATTGCTATTAAAGTCTATGCGGGAGTGTTGCATGTCGGTTTTCAGACGGTTTGTAAAATTGCAAACCTTCTGAAAAAGCAACCAAAATACCACGCTGTGGGGACAAGCACTTAGGTCATGTCCCCATAGCACCGGTTTGCAGCCGGTTTTTCAGATGGTTTGCAGTTTTGCAAACCGTCTGAAAAACCGGCCGCAAACTTTTATATAGTGCTCTATGGAAAACCCGGGCAGCAGTCCCACCTGCACGGGTTTTCCACCCGATGGCCGCCCGAAAAACATTGTGCATGTTCATTCTTCCGTCTGGTTTTCGGACGGAATATGAACAAGTGAATGTGAAGGGGGAGGCCTAATCGCGGAGAAAGGCCGTCCTCCCACGGCCGTGGGCACGGCACAAAAAACCAGACAAATACCGGTCGGATAAACTGATTGGTATTTGTCCTTTGCTGTGTAAACGGGCCCTTACAGTCAAAACCTGAATCAAAGCAGTTTTGTAAAGAAAAGCAGAATCAAATTCCACTGCATTCATTCAGGCAGTTATTGCTGTGATTTTTACAAAACAATTTACAATGTAACTTTGTCCATTAACAATCTTTGAAGCATTTCTTTACATAAAATATTGTGCCCTCCTTCCTTCTGATTGCATTTGGCTGGAGTCTGATATTCTGCAGAGGGCCCCTCCTATTACATTTGCTTGACATCAGTTTATAACGTAAAGTTTTATCGCTTATAAAATGATGACATTTATCTTTCTTAAAATCAAATTGCTGCACATGGAAACAAAAGTAAAGTGGCTCATGTATTAAGTGGGCAGAGGACGAGTGCTGGCACCGTCCCCATAAATCATGTGCGGTGATTACATCCAGAGTTATTAATAAGATTTTGGTTGCAGGGTTCTGTTTCTAATGAGGTCTTTATTGCTACTTACATATTGAGGTTTGGCTCTCAAAATACATTTTTTTTTACTTTCTGTCCATTAAAGAAGTCCAGTAGCACAGAATGCCGTTCAAGTAAAATTTCAAGTTACTGCTACCTCTGCACTTACTATAACAATAGACCTAACTAGAACAATGCAGTGATCTCGTTGCAGGGGTGACCATGACTGACTGAGGAAGACCCCTCCTCTGTCAACTACCAATATTCTGTGGCTGCTAGTGCCTGTGCCTTCCAGGGGTTTAAATGTTTGGCAGCTGCTGTGGATTATGCAGGCAGTGCTTCTGAATCCGTACCATCTAAGTCAGGCATCCTCAAACTGCGGCCCTCCAGCTGTTGGAAAACTACAACTCCCATGATTCCCACTGTTTTAGATTATATAAATGCATGATGGGAGATGTAGTTTCCCAACAGCTGGAGGGCCGCAGTTTGAGGACGCCTGATCTAAGTGTTGTAAATGCGCGGCACCAAGGAGACTTCCCAACTGTTCTGGGAGAACCCTCCTTTTTGCGGTAGTCTCCTGGATATTTTGGGAGGGTTAGCAGTATGATCTATACCAGGGGTGTCAAACTCATTTTTACCGATGGCTACAGTAGCATTATAGTTGCCCTCAAAGGGCTGTGGTGTGCTATGTAGTCAGTGAAAGGCCAAGATGTCCTTTAAGGATGTATAATAGCCAGCCTCCACCCACAGATACAGCCAATTTTTTTTGTTGATTTTTGTGAAAAATTGATTTGGGCCAACCCAAACCAATGCACTCAGATTTAGGTTAAATTTCACTTTAACTGGAATCTTAAAGGGGTTGTTTCACCATGCAATTTCACAGCCAACTTTAGACTCACATATCCTGGTCAGGCTGCGGGCAGGTCTATAGCAGTGATTGACATATCAGCTCTGTTGTTCCTAGTTATTCATGTTAAAGTGACATGACTGCAGGAGATTTATAAAGTGTAGTAAACAAGGCTACAGAGCTCTAAAGAGTGAAATTTTCTTATTTAGTTAAGTAAACAAAGTCTGCTGCTAGAGATAAGACCCTGCAGGAGGTGGCTCACCATAGTCGGACTGACAGCAGCTTAGAGCAATGAGAGATCAGACAAAGCAGTGACAGATGGTCGATACCCAGATAAACTTGTGTGCTCTAAGAGGAGATAAAGAAGATCTGCTGACCAAAGAAAATCAACAAAGCAATGTTTTTGGCAATAGTCTTAATTTACCTTTCCCTGCATGTAAGAAGTTCATCATTGTAGTGAGAAAACCCCTTTAATGGGAACCTGTCACATAGGTTATGTTCCCCTTGCTGAGGGCAGCACAAGCTAGTGACAGACATGCTGTTTCCAGCGCTGTGTCCCTTATTCTGTAAGATGCTGCAGTTTCAGAGCATTAACTGCTCCAATCTAGCAGCCTGTTCTGCCAGAGATCAGTCCAGCTTATTCATGAGCAGGTATTAGCCCATCCCAGCCATGGCTCGCTCCACCCACGGCTGATTAAACCTGTAACTTTGAATAGGTAGAAACCTGTGAATAAATGGCAGGTGGGTGGGTTTAACAGCAGGTGGTGGGAGGATGCGGCTAAAACCTGGTCATGAATACACTAGACTCCTCTCTGGCTGCAAACTGCTAGATTTTTGCATTATATGCTCTGAAAGTACTGTTACAGAATAAGGGACACAGGGCTGGAAACAGCATGTCTGTCACTAGCTTGGGCTGTCCTCAACAAGGGTGACATAACCTATATGACAGGTTCCCTTTAAGTGTAACACTTGCCACAGCAATGCATGTATATAGGCTTGAAATGTCCTTGGGGTTGATTTTTAGGGAGAATGGCAGAGAAAGAGAGGCAGAAAGCAAGGATCTGAGTGCCAAAGTCATGTACAGTAGCTGTAGGTTAAGCCCCAAAATTCCACCTCACTTTCACCTCACTGCCGGACCCCAGGCCCCCCAAGCCAGCATTATATTTGTATGTGTAAAACCTTGTCAGCTGTGCGTTAAAGCACAAAATCAATGGCCACTAACACAATATGACCCTTACAGAAACAAACATCTACATGTGTAGGTCAGAAAGAAGCCTCAATAGGAAATATTCAAGGCATTATTTTTATTTTTTTTTCCTTGGCATATATAGCAGTGATACTCTGCAGCGCTGTACAGAGATCGTCACCACTCACATCAGTCCCTGGAGAGACATAATCCCTCTATCACAGAAACACACTCGCCAGGCCAATTTCATAAGAAACCCAATTCAGCTATTTATACCCTTTTTGTAATGTGTGAGGAAACCAGCGTCCCCGAGAAAACCGTGCAGAACACTGGAGATTAGTAGTGAAAACTGTAATGTGCATCAGCAAAAGGGGTTTTGTCCATGGATATACTGTACGTAATGACTGTTTGTTTCCCATAAAAACCAGTTTTGCCATGGAACCTTAGTGCAATAGGATGACAACCATGTCTACAGCTAATTTGGGGTTATTATATGGGTAGCACGGATCATAAAATTGTGGGATATACACATCAGAGCAAGAAAAAGTCCTATTTATAATGTGTATAATAAGGAGATAAGCAGATCTCATCCCTCATAGCTGGGGTCCAAGCGATATGGACTTTTCCTGCATGCTGGTCATAAAAATTGTGGTCAGAGAATCGTTCTCATTTTATGCATTCCCAGACTGTGACATACATACAGACTTCAAAGAATTCCTCCTTTGATCCGCTCATCTTCTCCACACTGACTACCAAATTGGACGGTCATTAGCCGAGTGCTGAATGTTCACTTTCACAGCTGATCACCCAGCGTCACCTCCAGATCTTATGACATATCATCTGGTAGCCTAGAAACAGGCACACATGGGGGCACATCAGGGAAATATCACCACAAGAAGCAAGGCGTTTTGAATTTTCCTAGCAGAGGGATGGCTTCTGTCATCTGAGGTGAGCACGAGCATTCTCATGAGAGTTACCTCTCCAATGAAATGTCTAGGTTGCACGATGGAAAGTCGTTACATGGGTGTTCCCATCTTGGACTTAGCGTATGGGTAGGATATGCCATCAATGTCAGATAGGTGCAGCTCACACCTCTATCTAGGACAAGCACCTATTTTGAGAAGATGGCCCGACCTGATCTATACAGAATGGAGAGGTGACTGCATGTGTACAACACTCTCCATTCATTTCAAAGGGAGTTAATAGTTCAGCTGAGCACACTCACTTGTTGGTACTTGGAGCTCCAATCATTGGACTATTGCCATAGCAGACATAGCGACTGTAATGGGACCCAGAGGTTAAAGGGGATGTATCGCTTCCTTACTTCGGCTCATTCACACTGCTCTGAGCTTCTCAACTCTGTGAATGCAGGGGCGTTTCTTCCCCTCCCAGATGGATGACATCATCCCCCCTTCACTGCTGGCCTGAACCTCCCCCCCCCCCTCCCCTCGAGTCCACATATCACTGTGTCTCTCTCTATCAGTCTTATTTATAAGAGCTGTATACATACCACAGGCTGCATTCAATCTAATCTGAGCACTGATCACTCACACCTGCAGATGTCTGACAGCCTTCTAAGCACCGCACAGATCTGCGTGTATGCAGGAGAGTTAGGCACAGGGTCAAAACTGGCATGTTTTCTCATTGTACAATCTCCTGCAGTCTTTTTCCGCTAGAAGTGGACACAGAAAAATGCTACGGCCCCTAACTCTGAGTCATTCTGTACAGCCCGTGAATCGACCCAGGGACTGTACAGAATGTAAATGAGCTCTCAGCTAGTGAAATCCAAGGAGGAGGGATTAGACCCACACTGGATATCAGTGTAAATAAAAACACAAGATAAGCGACACTGTGAGAACAAGGCAGCTTTGCTAATGACATCCAATTGCAAAGTTGCTTGTTTTCACTGTCCCCTTATTCTGAAGACCATTTAATGAAACGATAACACCCCTTTAAGGGAGCTCCATTCAGATACAAGAACATGGCTTCTTTTTGTAGGAAGATACCAATTACTTGTTTCCTTCTCTCAAGATATTACGATTTGGGTATTCTGATACATGGCGGTATTATATATACTTTTAATTGTTGCTCCTTATGCTGCTCTTTTGTTTATTTTCATTTGGTGGTGGGACCCGCTCCCATTTTGTTATGGGGGTCTAAGATATCTAGTTATGCCCTTGACTCCAATAGAACAGAGTGGAAAGCATCATCCATGTGCAGCCACCTCTTTTTGTTCTCTGTGGCCAGCCTAATCCTTTCACTTAAAGGGGTTTTGCCACAATCTCATTTCATACCTCCTGCATCCAGCTCTTCAGCTCTCTGTGCTCAGAAGGGGGCGTGTGTGATTTGTTTGAATTGCTTATTATGTGACCCTGCAGGATGACATCACCAGGCCTTTCCTCCTCTCTCTAGTCAAAGAAAGGTCTGTTCATGTATAAAGCTGTGAGTTGCTGAGAGGTAAAGTTTTTGCCTCCAAGCACAAGGGTTCTAGGTTCAAATCCCTGCAGGAGCCAAACCTGTGTTGTTTTTTTTTTCTCTTTATCAATGCACAGACCTCATTGAGGTTTCTTTTTTATTTATTTGCACTGTTTGACTAATTACTAAGGAGTACAGAGGACAGGACTAGAGTGACAGCATCTGGGGTTTGAACACTCAGTAGCTGCCTGAGAGGAGAGGTGATGTCTGAGTATGTCTGACCAGGACTGTGGAACTCTCAGCCCTGGTCATATCCCCTGGAGACGAGCTGTAAAGAATGGATCACTAAAGGAGCAGCTAAAACAAAAACGGTGCAGAATTTTTAATAATAAGGAAAATGTTTGTTATTTAATTTGCAACTTCCCACGTCAATTTTACTTTGTGGCAAAACCCCTTTAACCCAGAGGTTAGGAGCTAGGAATAACCTGTTGAGGAATCTTTCTATATATGTATGTATCAACCAATGACTTTCCATCCCTTAAGCCACTAATAGAACCTAAGAAGTCCTCTAACTTCAGCTCCGATGATGCTTGCATAGGATCAGACAAAGACTTACTCATTTATAGCTCAGACACGGGAGACCACGGGAGCTTCATTGGCCACTAGACAATATGGACCTGCACAATGCTCACCCTTTTCAAAAGGTCACAAAAAAGCGAGAAAGGAACAAACAATGATACAAACATTTTCTCCTATAAGAAATTGCTTGAAAGAAGGATAAATTAGTGCTCTTTCAAGAGAGAGAAAGAAGATCAATAGAGAACACAACCCTTGGCGAGCCTTCCATGCAAGTCTAAGCGTACGTTCAGACAACGGAATTTGGTGCTGAAAATGTCAGCGCCGAATCAGCACGGTCTTTTATTCGGAAATTCCACGCTTGTAAGTGCAGAATTCCGATGAGGGAATGACGCTGAATGTCCGAGACAGATTTTCTGCCTCCAATAATTATTAATGGTCAATTCTTTGTTGGCCTTTACAGCACTCAAATACTTGAGTAAAGTCTGTGTCATCTGAACAACAATGCTGATTTTACAAAGGGTATTATGTAAATCAATTTGATGTCAAATTTGATGCGGATTCTGGGGCAGATATGGCACAGAATCCGCCTCTACAATCACCAACCAAATCCGCCATGTGAAGGTACCCTAGAAAGTGGTAAAATGCTTTTTCTTTTTTCTGGACCTCCAAGAACCTTTTGGATCTATAAAGGAGTACAACCACAAAACCCGGATTTCTGGTCACTAATTCTCATAGCTAGGCTTCCTGTGGTATTTTTTCGCTTCACTAAAGGGCATATATCTTTGCACTAGTATTTTAGTTTGGGTTTTACCACATTTGCACTAAAATTTGTGATTTTTCTCACCTCGTATACTATTAAAAAGTAGGTGGGATTAACCATGTAGGGATGAGACTGGCAAGTCTCCAACAGATTTATCGTTATTAATGAAAGAAAATGGTGCAAATTGTAGCACAAATCTATATGAGCGTACACACTCGGCTATATTCGGATCTCACATACAAGTGAATGAGGAGGACGGCTGCAGCGACTGACTGACTGACACACAAACACACACACATTTCAGATAGCCGAGAGCTGACCGTGGCAGAACAATTTGATTCATGGGAACACCCCTTTATAGAAGTTTTCTCTGCTTCAGATTCAAACTGCCTGGTTAGGCTGTGGGTGGTTTTATAGCAGCGATTGGCATATCAGCTCTGCTATTCCTGTTACGGCGAAGAGGACTTCTGGAGGTTTATAGTTTGTAGTGCACAACTCTAAGGGTTAAAACTTATTAACTTAAGTAAATAAAGCTTCTGTACAAGAGAAGATTCAGCAGCGAGTGACACATTGTCAGGCAGCAGCTTGGAGTAATCCGATAAGAAAAAAGCAGGGAGAAATGGACGGTGACCTAAAGAAACGTCTGTGCACTAGCAGTAAATGAAATATTCTTTATCTCCTGAACAAAGAAAAATCAGGACAGCATTGGATTTGGTAATAGTCGTCATTTTCCTTTCCGTACATTTTGAAAGCTAATCATTCTGGTGAGAAAACCCTTTTAATAGGAGACTTTACCCCTAAAAGATACAGGCCTCTGGACACAGCTGTGTTGGTAACTGCCTCTTCTCTCTAAGCACCTTAGTAGTCTTATCTCCTGACCCCAATAATCTTACTAGTTAGTAATCACTTTCATTTCATCTCCATATTACTACTCTTGTCACATCCTCTCTATTTTCTGCAGCCAGCATCCAGCTATGCAAGTGATATATGCTGCAGAAAGTAGCTGCTATTTTTACATCTTCAGATGTGATGTCATATTGAAGAACAAATGTGATGTCATATTCAAGAATGATGTCATAGCTGACACTAGATATTGGCATGTCTGTCTGTATCACATGCCCCAAACTTTAAAATGTAGCAGTAGAATGTGGTAGACATGTGTACTGGCAGCATTTCTATTTGCCAACATGCAAAGCACAGAGCCCGAGATTTATCCGGAGAGGGGTCAGGTTTTTGAATTGTGTTGCTGTCAAAGGCGTCTGCTAATTTTACTCCAAGGCAACTGAGGCAATCCAAGGCAATTTGTATAAAAAGAATTCTATAATGGAAAGTTTAGCATACATCCATATAGCAGTATTAGTCCCTAGAGTCTCAGGCCCCTTCATGAACCATAGTTGAGGGTCTAAGGCTACAGAGAGCAATCAACCTCAAATCACCCACTAGACTGGGGAAAGGACTCCTCTACCGTTCCAATTCTCTGCAAGGATGCACACCTACCCAAAAACTCTGACCCCAAACAGGAACAATGTATACCACTCAAAAAGTCTGAATAAAGTTTGACAGTAAACTTCCTCCAGTCATCTCCTCCAAGTCTCCCGAGCGGACCACCACCCTGGAATCGGACACACACTCTGATATTAATGTGAGTGCATATTCATGTGCCAAAAGACCATACATTGCAGTTGTTTTACAAAAATCTCAATAAAAGTGCATGCTGATAAAACTGACACGTCTCCTTTAATGACCTGATTAATTGCAAGTATTACAATGTACATGAAGCTGTGTGGAAAGTGTGCTGCTGTCATTTCCGTTACAATGCCATTCCAGTTCATTTAGGTTTCTTTTTCTTTGTCCTTCTACAAATGCAGAATATTGAAGATGCAGATCAGTCATCACACTTTGTATTTTTCTTTGCCTTTTTCATTGATGATACATAAATGCTGCAAAACACAATATGAAAAAATCATCCTAATAAGTAACCATAAGGAGACTACAGCAAAATGTCTAATAGTACACCAGTTCAGTTACATGAAAAGCATAGCTTTTTTTGGTCTCCTAATACACAGATATAATGCACACAGTGATGGCACACTACATGGATAATGCACACAGTGATGGCACACTACATGGATAATGCACACAGTGATGGCACACTACATGGATAATGCACACAGTGATGGCACACTACATGGATAATGCACACAGTGATGGCACACTACATGGATAATGCAGAGTGATATGACACGGAATAATGCACACAGTGATGTTAAACTATAGGGATAATGTGCAGTGATCCAACAAAAGAAATCCGGCAGCACAACCATATCACTTTAGGGTGCAGAGACTCTAACCATTATGTTCATGGGGTATACTGCAAAATAGTACAATACCATACACACAGTGATGTCGCATTTAAAGGAGCGTTGCCACGACCTCATTTCATACCTCCTGCATCCAGCTCTTCAGCTCTGTGTGCTCAGAAGGGGGCGTGTGTGATTTGTTTGAATTGCATATCATGTGACCCAGCAGGATGACATCACCAGGGCTGTCCTCTCTGTAGTCAAAGAAAGGTCTGTTTATGTAAAGCATTGTGATTAGCTCAGAGGTAAAGTTTTTGCCTCCAGGCACAAGGGTCCTAGGTTCAAATCCCTGCAGGAACCAAACCTGTGTTGTTTTTTTTTATATTTATCAATGCACAGACCTCATTGAGGTTTCTTTTTTATTTATTTGCACTGTTTTAATAATTACTAAGTAATACAGAGGACGGGAGTAGAATGCCAGCACCTGGGGTTTGAACACTCAGTAGTTGCCTGAGAGGAGAGGTGATGTCTGAGCATGTCTGACCAGGAGTGAGAAGCTCTATCCCCTGGAGACAAGCTGTAAACAATGGATCACTAAAGGAGCAGCTAAAACCAAAAAAGGTCCAGAATTTTTAATAATAATGAAAGGTGAAAATGTTTATTATTTCATTTGCAAGCTTCCCACGTCAATTTTACTTCGTGGCAAAACCCCTTTAAGGGAGAATGCACAGAGTGATGTCACACTGCAGGGATAATGCAGACCGTGATATAATGCTGCAGAGCTAATGTACATACTGATGTTACAGAACAGCTGGGTAATGAACAGTCATTATGTTACATGGATAATATACCATGATATCATAGGACAGGAATGATGCACATAAATATATGTTTACCATGTGGTGTGTAACATCCTAGAAAAAATATGTAACATGCAGATATGGTACACCTACTGTATGATGTCACAAAGGTATAACCATGGGGCTCCATTGTAAAACTTAGAATGGGGCTGCATTCTGTACCGGTCTGACTGGAGATAGTCACTTTTAGTATTAGGCCTTAAAGCAATGACTATGTCTGCCAGCCTGGTAGTTACGGGGCTGCCTTAACAGCATTACAGGCCACTGGGCAAATCAGAGCACTGGCCCCTGCCTATACAACCACTTAAATTTTCCTACTCTTGGGGTTTATGCTTAGGTGGCAAAGACATAATTTTCTAATCAGATAACTAGCCATATTTGCTAATTCTGCCTTGTAAATGCACAGCTGAGACTCTCTTAGAAGTACTCTTTGAAGGCAACGTTAAGCAGGCAAAATGGTAGGCAAAGCCTATTTGTATTGTAATGCAGAAAGAATGGAACATATTGTGTCCTCAACACACAACAGTAAATGGTTCCAAGACAACCATTGTATGACAAGACCACAACTCTATAGAACACTGATCATTGGTTCCAAAGCCCCAAAATGTCATCAACATAATGCAAAATGGAGACTAAAGAAAATGAAGTAGATACTAATCCAGATAAAGTGCGTCTTTCCATATAACATCAGAAAGAGCTGCTTGAAGCCACTTTAGATCTTGAGAACAGGAGCTTCTCGATAATATATTGGCCAAAAGTTTTTTTTCCCCAGTAATTCAATTCAAAATGTGAAACTCATATTATATAGAGTCATTACAGAGTGCACTTTTTCATGTGTTTTTTTATGTTAATCTTGATGATTATGGCTTACAGCCAAGGAAACTCCAAAAGTCATTATTTCAGAAACTTAGAATAATTAACCCAAAACACCTGCAAAAGCTTCCTAAGCATTTTAAAAGGTTCCTTAGTCTGGTTCAGTAGGCGACACAATCATGGGGAAGACTGCTGACTTGACAGATGTCCAGAAAGCAATCATTTATACAACGAGGATAAGCCACAAAAGGTCATTGCTAAAGAAGCTGGCAGATCACAGAGTGCTTTATCAAAGCATATTAATGGAAAGTTGATTGGAAGGAAAAAGGGTGGTAGAAAAAGGTGCACAAGCAACTGGGATAACCGTAACCTTGATAGGATTGTTTAGAAAAGGCCATTCAAAAATTTGGGGGAGATTCACAAGGGGTGGACTGCTGCTAGAGTCAGTGCTTCAAGAGCCACCACACACAGATGTATCCAGGACATGGGCTACAAATGTCGAATTCCATATGACAAGCCACTCATGACCAATAGACAATTTCAAAAGCTTCTTACCTGGGCCAAGGAGAAAAAGAACTGGACTGTAGCTCAGTGCTCCAAGGTGTTGTTTTCAGATGAAAGCAAATTTTAAGAAAGAATTTTCATTTTCCAGCAGGAATTGGCACCTGTCCACACTGTCAAACACCTGATTTAATAACCACAATATCAATGTGCTTGATTGGCCAGCAAACTCACCAGACCTTAACCCCATAGAGAATCTATGGGGTATTGTTCAGAGGAAGATGAAAGACACCAGACCCAACAATTTAGGATCTGAGGAGCTGAAGGCTGCTATTAAAGCAACCTGGGCTTCCATAATACCTTAGCAGTGCCCCCAGCTGATCGCTTCCATGCCTCGCCGCATTAATGCAGTCATTCATGCAAAAGGAACCTCGACCAAGTATTGAGCGCATTTACTGTACACACTTTTCATTTGGCCAATATTTATGTGTTCCAAAAATCTTTTACAGTTGGTCTTATACAATATTCTAATTTTCTGAGATAATGACTTGGGTTTTCCTTGGCTGTAAGCCATAATCATCAAGAAAAAGTTCACTTGGTTTGTAATGACTCTATATAATATAGCAGTTTAACTTTTTGAATATAATTATTACTTTATAGACAATGTACCAGAAAAAAGAAAATGGGGCCCTCACCGGGTATCCAAAGCAGCTGCTCATCCTGGCACATGTAAATGCAGCACAGGACATATAGTACCGCACTGTACTGTAGAGAGGCGCTAGTAGTCCATGAATCACTGCAAGCACCTCACTAATACATGTAAGAGCAGTACAGGACATGTAGTACCGCACTGTACTGTAGAGAGGCACTACTACAACGTCAATCACTGCATGCACCTCACCAATACATGTAAGAGCAGTACAGGTCATGTAGTACCACACTGTACTGTAGAGAGGTGCTTCTAGACCACAAATCAGTGCATGCACCTCACTAATACGTGTAAGAGTAGTACAGGATATGTAGTACCACACTGCCCTGTAGAGAGGAGCTACCAGGCCACCACTCACTGCATGTAGTGTACTAATACATGTAAGAGCAGTACAGGCCATGTAGTACCGCACTGTACTGTAGAGAGGCACTACTAGACTGCCAATCACTGCATGCACCTCACGAATACATGTAAGAGCAGTACAGGTCATGTAGTACTGCACTGTACTGTAGAGAAGCACCACCAGATCACCAATCACTACATGCACCTCACTCATACATGTAAGAGCAGTACAGGACATGTAGTACTGCACTGTACTGTAGAGAGGGGCTACTAGACCACCAATCACTGCATGTACCTCACTTATACATGCAAGAGCAGTACAGTACATGCAGTACCGCACTGTACTGTAGAAAGGGCGCTATTAGACCACCAAACACTGCATGCACCTCACTAATACATGTAAGAGCAGTATAAGACATGTAGTACTGCACTGTACTGTAGAGAGGCAATACTAGACCACCAACCACTGCATGTATTGTACTAATAGATGTAAGAGTAGTATAAGACATGTAGTACTGCACTGTACTGTAGAGAGGCGCTACTAACACACCAATCACTGCATGCACCTCACTAATACATGTTCATGATAAATGGTTGGATATTCCATCAATCACACATGCCGCAGATCGGCAGGGTCTATGACATTGTATGGGGAGTAGCAAGACCATTGTTTGCTGGAAATATTATATTCTGAGGTCGATATAACTTGACAGTTGACAGAGTGGTATGTGGTATATAGAGTGGTAAATGGAATATAATGAATACAAGAAGATGACATAGGGAAGCTATCTATGGTTTATTAAGATGTTTTCTGATCTATAGTCATTTCCTAAACACAAGATTATTACAGAATAAACCCTGTGCATCCAGGATGATCAGGTCCATGCAGCGGAGCAGTGCAGATAGGTCACAGTCACACGTGTATTTATAGCGTACAGTTACTGTAAAATAATTACACAGAAATAAGTCTGTACACAGCAAAATTAAGCACAACACATCTCGACTGCTAAATCACCGGCTGCAATCCTCCCACTTGTGTTCAGTTTCCAAGGTAATCTGCCTTCACTCAGTCTTAATAAGCAAAATTATATTCGGTTACTATAAGGCCGTGTTCACACATAGCAGTCTTCTCATGGCTAAGGTGTTCTGAGTGCATCCTCAATGCAACCACTACACCTCAGCCTAGAGAGCAACAGATAGACCTCAATGTATTAGGAAATCCATAAGACATACACTATGCGAAAACCTGCCTGGACGGATCCTTCTAAAACGAGTTCTGTTCATTCACAGAGACAATTTTGCACCAGTTAAACATAATAAGATCATATTCTACCGCCTGTACTGCTCAAAAGACCAAATTCATTAATAGGGTTTTCCCACCACAGAATTTGATATACCACCAAAGTCTTATAGATGCGAGTCCCAGAGGGGGAACCTATCTCGGGAATGGGCTCAGAACGGAGAACCAGTTGCGCTTGTGCACGCCTCTCCATTCTGTTCTATGGAAACGTGGTGCTCACCTGAACTGGGAGCTCCCATAGAACAGAATGGAACATCAGGCACAAGTGATCTTCAGTCTGATTTGACACTTTTGGAGGCCCTTTCCCAATATAGGTGCAGGTCCCAAAAGTGGCATCTATCAGATTTTGATGGCATATCCAATTGATGAACACCCCTTCATCAGTTAACCTAGAACATCATTGTTCTTATTACTATTAACCCTTCACTACCTAGACCACCAGGGTAATAGTCATGAACATCTTAAATTGCCCTAGATCACAAAGGTTTCATTACCCTAGACCACCGGAGGTATTACTATGAACCACATGAATACTCATAGCCAATTTTTCCTAATGTCACAGCAAACCACCTTTTTCTGATTCAAGTTATTGTGTAGAGCCCAGTGTAGGGTTTGCACTGCTCTCTATGCAAATTGTTAGTGTGGAGCTCTAGGCAGACCATAAGTCAGCAAGAAATGTTGGTAGATTTCAGCTCTGGAGCCTATTCGTGGCTTACAGGACCACTCTTTGGCTACATTTACATAGCAGAAAGGATGCAGTGAAGTAGTTTTTCACAAATTTTTTTTACACTTTTTCAAGCATTTTCCAAGTTTTTCAAGTTTATGTTTGATTCATATTTTAATCCAATTTTCAATATAGCATATTTTTGTGTGTATTTACACAACAAAAAAAAGCACCAAATCACATATCCACTAATTGTGTGCGTCTATTGCTGCACTTTATCAGTTCCCATAGACTTACCACTTTAAAAAAAAAAAAAAAAAAAGTGTCTACAAAAATTCATTGATGCACAAAGAATGGTTCTGCACTTGGATTTTTTTATGCATCCAAAATCGCATGAAACGATACGCAAAAACACATACCATGTTCCCATTTACAGCAATAGAGCCTGAATGATGCATTTAACACATCAGGCATCATGTGAACAAAGCTTTATTCTTCGGCTGTGTATGGAACTACGAAAGCCTCATTTACTTAAATTGAGCTGAACTGCAGCCCATGGTCAAAAATGGCGTTATTTCTGGAAGACTGCAAGACTTTTAGGCTTAAATTTTGACAGAGAACCGATTTCCAGGTATAAAGTTTTTAATTTATAAATCAAACTTTTCAGAAACTTCTTGGATTCTTTATTTAGCATCTTAAATTGAAATAATGAAATAAATGTACTTACATGAAGGTCTCGGAAATGTTCATTGTAGTCCAGGGCATAGCCAACCACAAATAGATTGGGAATTTCAAATCCAATATCTATCATAAAGATGAAAGGAAAGAAATTCTGAGAATGGTAGATTAAGAGACTTTGTTTGTTGTGTACATCATGTCATACCAGGACGTGGATTAACCCAAATGCAGCACAATCTGCGTTGAAAAAAAATACAATGTATAAAACATTCACTAAAACTGTATTCTGCATGTTAGGAAATTGCACAGAAGTGGAGCTCACCTCACTCACGTTTACAGGGCACCTAGCTCACTAACCATATAAATATGCTGGTTTACACTGGTGTACAGGAGTCTAGTGATTTTTACAGAGCAGTGCCCCTTTGTGGCCATATTATAAAAAAATAAAAAAAAGGACGTAATCAAGAAAAGCACTGAAATAAGTTGTCTGCTTCTTTAATTTATTATTAATTCTGCTCACTATGGGCTAAACTGTATTTATCGCCTATATTGATGGGTTATGTTTTTGTAGGTGTGTTTTTTACATTTATTTTTAGTACTATGTGTATGTCTGTAAGTAATGACTACAGCATACACTATGGAAGCGCGATTATCGTCTGGGCCCACGTGCCATTAAGCAGGCCGGCCAGAGCTTCTATACACTATACAAAGCAGTGTGACAATGTGTTTTTGGGGGGAGGTGGGCAGCTACAATATATAAAAGAGATGGCCTCCTGACTGCTGCGCTTGCACACTAGTCAGCAGGTTAGCCGGCACTTTCATAGCGCATGCTGTAGTAAGGGATGACATTGGAACGCCCTCACTTATGGACATACAGTACACATAGTAACAACAACAACAATAATAATAATACATGGAAGCACCGGCTGATCTGCTGACTAGCGCGCATGCGCAGAAGTCAGGAAGCCATCCCTTCTATAGTTAGTTGTCCACCTCGCTCCCAAAACGCACTGTAACACTACTTTGTATAGTGTAATGTTTCATTCATGGAGGGCTGGAGGCGGCTACAGTATATAGAAGTTCTGGCCAGTTGGACCACTGACTAGTGCAAGTGCCCAGTAGATAACTGTTCCATAGTTTAAACTGTAGTCATCACTTACGGATATACACATACAGTAATAAAAATAAAATGTAAAAACATCTACAAAACCACAAAGACCTAACACATCAATAAAGGCTGTAAATACAGTGAAGACCATAGTAAGCAATATTAATAAAAAAAAATAAAATAAAGAAACAACCAGGTAACTCTTAAGAAACCAGCTATTTTTAGCTTTTAGCGCTACATAAACCTCTAATTCGACTTTTCACCTTGTCATTCAGAAAGTTCCCTAATGCCCTGAATGTGTTCGTTAATCTATAGACATATAGGGCGACATGTCCAAAAATTGGCGTCGCCGCGGCAGATTTCAGGCGCATTTAATCAAAAATCTGGCGTCTGGTATACCTTGCATAGTAAACTTAATGCACCTAAAAAGGCGCATTGTGGTGAAAAAGGCATATTGCGTAACTGCGACACAGAGCGTATCAGTGCTAGTGTATGTAATGCACCTCAATGGGCGCATTGCCTTATGGAGGCGCACAGCGCATCATCGCTATTATATTTAAAGTGCCTTTTTATGCGCATTACAATGTGTCGCGCCTGGCGTATAATGCACCTAGTTTTGGTATATTAGAGTTCATTTACATCGAGAATATGGCCTTGAGTATTTTTGGCGCAAAATAGACCATAAAACGGTGCTTGCGTATTGGGACATGTCGGCCATAGAATCAAGAATAGTACACTGTCTTACATATGGTGTTATCACCCAGCTACTGTATTCCAGTCTCTTAAATGGCAAATCTGCCTATTTATGAAGCAATATATTCTCCTTGCTTATGTAGCATTCCTCTGTTTTTGGACAGATTCGCCATTAAAGCGTTCAGGAAACCTTAGCAACAAGACATGAGCTATATGGTCACTGTACTGGAACATTTTATCAGTGCAAAGTAAGTTAACCAATATTTGGCACAAAAACTTAGGGCTACATCTATTAATTCACTTGCGACATTTTTGTAACTTGTCACAGTCTCCAAAAAAATGGGAATCTCACAAGAGAGCAAAGAGTGACTTTTGATCATTATATTTACTATTTTGCCATAGGCAAACTTAAACTCTATCAGTTCTCTATCTGTAAAACACTAAAACGTAACTTTTATTATGTATAACTCTTAACCTCTATACACACTATTTAAAAGCCTGATTTCTAACCTCACCATTTAACCCTTTCTACTTCTGAAAGAAGGAATAGCTCCTTTTCTGTTATCAAGTCTGGTGGAACACCACCTATTAACAGGAAAGCCTTATATATACAGCAATTTTCTAGCTCCAGTAAGGGATCCCAAGCCTCCGATTTGGGCAGTTGTCCCTAATCTCATGGACACAAAACAAATAAGGCCTCCTTGTGACACCCTCTGCAGCAGGTGACACTTCTAGACAGAGGTGAGAAATCACAATTTAAAACGTTATGCCTGACCTCCCCGACATGGGGAAGGTGGGAGGTGAAACTGCAGGAGGGAGGGCGGGCTAACCATAGGGCCTGTAGCTTTATTAAAATGAATATGTATATTACATGTAAAAGAGAAGTGGTTTATGGGAATAGACTAAGACAATAGTGTACAGTACAATGGAATATGTATTTAATAAGGCTTGTAGCTTTATTAAAATGAATATGTATATTAGATATAAAGGAGAAGTGCTTTATGGTAAGATAATATGACAATAGTGTACAGTACAATAAAATATATATTCCCAATGAATATGCATATTATACATGGAGGATAAGGGGTGTATGGGAGTTGATAAAGCTGGTAGTGTGCTGTGGAATGTAACACCTATTCCGCTTAGTCCGTTCTAGTTGAGAGCTGCGCAGAGGCAATAACATGAGAGAAATGAGACGGAAGTCCATCACAGTCAGGGCAGAAATGTTCATTGATAAAGTACGTGGGCAGCATGGTAAGATAAGGCGCAAGCCCGTTATGGAGATGGCAAATTTGTCTGAGGTTTGATGTCTATGGGAGCATGGTGGTAGAAGTAGCAGCACATATTATGAGTGTGTGTGCAGGAGCGCGGAAGCGGGAGTGGGTTTTTATGGATTCTCTGATGGCTAATTGGTGAGCACCTGAATAGGGTGTGTACCTAATATGATATAAAAGGAAATGAGCTTAGACCACATGTGATAGGACCTCTAACCCCTGATGAAGCCAGGTTAGCTGGTGAAACATGTCGGGGAGGTCAAGCATAACGTTTTAAATTGTGATTTCTCACCTCTGTCTAGAAGTGTCACCTGCTGCAGACGGTGTCACAATGGGGGCCTTATTTGTTTTGTGTCCATGAGATTAGGGATGACTGCCCAGGTAGTAGGCTTGGGATCCCTTACTGGAGCTAGTAAATTGCTGTATATATAAGGCTTTTCTGTTGATAGGTGGTGCTCCACCAGACTTGAAAACAGAAAAGGAGCTATTCCTTCTTTCAGAAGTAGAAAGGGCTAAATGGTGAGGTTAGAAATCAGGTTTTTAAATAGTGTGTATAGAGGTTAAGAGTTATACATAATAAAAGTTACGTTTTAGTGTTTTACAGATAGAGAACTGATAGAGATTAAGTTTGCCTATGGCAAAATAGTAAATATAGTGTATTTTTGTAACTTGGCGCCGACACACCAGTTCATTTTTGTGTATAACTGTATTTTATTGGAATAAAATATATAAGGTGAACATAGGTATACTCATGAAATTGTCATATTATACTGAAACAGCCATCAACCATCGAAGTAAGAACAACAATCTTATCTTGAATAACATGTAAACCAGCCAGTGTGTCATCCTTCAATCTTTTACAGTCACCACTATCTCTAGAGCCCATGTCAGAGCATAGAATTCTTAGTCCTCCAACTCCTGAGTAGGTGTGACTTATCTGTCTGATCGTTGCTACATACAAATACAACCTTAAGCACCAACCTAAGTAGGGCTAGAGAAATACCCTCATGACATTAGCTTACAACATGTTGTAACAGCATTAACCTCTATATCCTAAGACAAACCTTTAAGACATAACAGAGACAATAGGGATGACATTGAAGACAAACAGTGGGGTGGAACCAATCATCATCATTATGGTGACACCAGTCAAGCAATTCCAATTTGGGTCAAGTGAACATCCCAGGGGGACCAAAGCACTGAGAATTTTTCCGTCTGATTAGTGAGGAGAGCAGTAAGGTATTCCATTCTACGCACTTCCTGTATCCGATTGAAAAGATCATCGTCAGAAGGAGGAAGGGGGGGGGGGGAATTTCCAGCATCTAGCAATTAGGCATCTGGCTGCAGTCAAAATATGCAATGCCAACTGCATCTCAGCCTAACCCACAGAATAAGGAGTCAGATTTAGCAGGAAAAACTTTGGATCCATAGAAAAGCGTAAACCCAGCACCTCATGCAGGAAGTCCCGCACCCTTCTCCAACACGGCTGAATTAACCCACAGTCCCAGTAAATATGGAACAAATGAGCGCCCCCATTCCTGCACCTCCAACAATGATCTGACACTGTAGGATTGAATTTGTGTATCAACTTCGGGGTATGGTACCAAAAGAACAGGATCTTGTATTGTTTCTCTTTATGCAGCGCACAGATAGAAGTTTTAGACGCTCTCTTCCAAGTGGTTCTCCACTCCCTCAAGGGAAAGTCTATTCCCATGTGCCTATCCCACCGATCCATGTATGCATGACTTGGAGGATTCTCCGGGTCTGGGATACACAGTATCTGATAGATAGCGGAGATGAGTCCCTTGGTGGAAGTGCCTGCTTTACACAACTGTTCAAAGTTAGTTGGAGGTGATACCCTATCAGCTTGTAGCACCTGGTGCATAAAATGGCTAATTTGTAAATATGAGTAAGATCCTTGATCTGACAACCTAAAGGATGACTGGATCTCCTCAAAGGACATTAATTTCCTAGTCCTAAAGTTGACTATATCCGCGAACCGAAATAGTCGTTTATCAAACCAGGGCCTAAAGCTAACAGCGGACAAACTATCCGGCAGAAGAGGATGGAACAGAAAAGATGTCATTGGCGAGGCCTCAGAGCACAACAGAAAGCGTTTGGAGCAAATTCGCCAGACGTTCCACAAGAGAGCCATAGGGCCCAAAAGCTTTCTGTCAGGGTGCACGTCAGAGGTACTCCACAGCAATGAATTAGGGTGGACAGGTGCCAGCCAGAGTTTCTCAATCTCTACCCAAACCGTATAGGCAAACAAGGATGACCATCCGGGAATTCTCCGCAATTGGGTTGCCCAAAAGTATTTAATTATATCTGGGACCCCTAGACCACCCGCCGACTTTGGTGACAGCAGAACACTCTTCGGGACCTTATTGCTCCTTCGTGCCCATATAAACTGTTTAATAGCTGCCTGTATAGCCCTGAGCTCCCGCATAGGTACCTGAACTGGAAGGGTCTCGAAGAAGTAAAGCAGTTTGGGAAGAATAGTCATTTTTATAGACGCAATCCTCCAAAACCAAGAGAGAGGTAAACAATGCCATTGGTCCAATAACTTCCTGATTTCTGCAAATAATTTAGGATAATTGTGTCTATACACTGTAGCGTACCAATTCGTCAAGTGAACCCCTAAGTACTTTATCACCTGCGTTTTCCAATTTTATGGGAGATTGGCTCGTAGAGAGACCATCTGGGCCTCCGGTATGTTAATGGGCAGGGCTTCTGTCTTTTTCGTGTTCACCTTATACACTGACAGCCTACCGAAGTCCCTTAGCAAAGAATGGAGATTAGGCAAAGTCGTATGTGGAGAGGATAGGGACAGGAGGATGTCGTCAGCAAACAGTGAGAGTTTGTACTCCCTGCTGCGGACCATCACCCCCTTGATATCTGGGTTCATACGAATCGCCGCTGCCAAGGGTTCAATAGACATTATAAATAAGAGTGAGGAGAGTGGGCATCCCTGCCGAGTCCCATTCATGATTGGAAAGGGTGCTGACATGCTGTGAGGCAGTCGGATTGTGGCCGAGGGGTGCCCATATAGACTACGCTTCTAAAAATGGACCCCGCAGGCCATATGCTTCCAACGTCGTGAACAGGAAGGACCAATCCAAGCGATCAAACGCTTGACACACCAGTTCTAAATAGATATAGAGGAGTGAATAATACGACAATATAAAAGTGATATGCACCAAACTTCGGCGCATTAAAATGTGTTGTCACATTGCACCAAGTTCATACAGTTTGGCCGTAAGGCTGGTCTAAATTCACACCATCTACATTTTAGACAGTATTGGGTAATGTTTATCATCATGTCCACTTTTAGACAACAACTAAGATGTAGAAATAATCTTTGTAAAAAGCTAATTTTTTTTTAAGTATATTGCATTACTTTTCTACTACTTATACAGGCATTCCTCGACTTACATCGTTCCGATTTACATCTGTCCCCTAGTTACAAACGGAGACTTATGGGGCATGCTGGCATTTGTAGTTCCATAATCCACAGCAGGTAGTATCTGTGGAACAAAAAGTTCCAGCATGCCACAGCAGCACATGAGGTGAAAATGAGGTGAAATCTTCTTAACAAGGACACAGACAGCAAAACAAATATAAAAACCCTTCCCTGCACTATCCAAAACTAAACAAGAAACCTTTTTGTGCTGCAGTTACATTTAATAAATCTACCTGTTCCACTTACATACAAATTCAACTTAAGAACAAACCTATAGTCCCTATCCTGTTTGTAGTCCGGGGACTGCCTGTATTGAGTTACAGTGTTTGGTATTGAGGCCAAAAAGGAAAATTTTGGTCTTATCTGAGCATAGCACCTTCTTCCACATGCTTGCTGTGTCTCCTACATAGTCTACTTCTTGTGGTTTCAAAAATTGCTTTTTTCTTGTCACTCTTCCATAAAGGCCAGATTTGTGGAGTGCACGACTAATAGTTGTCCCATAAACAGATTCTCCTGTCTGAGATGTAGATCTCTGCAACTCCTCCAGGGCGACTCTGCACCTCTTGGCTGCTTCCCTAATTAGTGCTCTCCTTGTTTGGGCTGTCAGTTTAGATAGACAGCCATTTCTTGGTAAGTTAGCAGTTGTGCCATACTCCTTCCATTTATGGATGATGGATTGAACAGTGCTCCAGGAGATGTTCAGAGCTTGGGTTATGTTTTTAAAACCTAACCCTGCAATAAACTTTTCCATAATTTATCCCTGAGCTGTCTGGTGTGTTCCTTGGTTTTCATGATGACTAGTGATATCTAACAAACCTCTGAGACCTTAATAAAAAAAGAAGTAGTGTTACTGAGAATAAATTACATACATACACACACTACTCTCAAAAAGTTACGGATATTTCGCTTTTTTGTTGAAATTTCAGGATGAACATGAATCTTCTTTACATTTTTTTTCAAATTAACTAAAATCAGACTCTCTTAACTGTAGAATGCACATGTCCAACGGTTTAATGTTTCAGTACTTTTTGCACAACTTGCTGATCTCTAACAAGGAGCTTAATGACAAAATTCCCAACAGATGTTTGATCACTGAATCTCCCAATAGATTTAGGGGATTAATTTGAATTGGGAGTTAAACAGTCGTCCTCTTCATGCTGTTCACATTTTTACATCATGTAAATGATTATGAATGGTCTGATGTGACATTTTGTTGCCTCTCAGTTCCCTTAAGCGTGTCTGGAGTTGTACGACATCCATCATCCGGTTCCACAGTACATTGTTTACAGTGAAGCGGTCATCAGTGTGTGATAGAGCCAAAGGACGTCCACTTCTTTGCCTTTCTGTGACTCTTCCAGTCTCTCTGTAACTCTGATACAACCTGCTGTTGAAACTCTGTGACACTCTAAGCTCAGTGGCCACTTCCATCTGAGACCATCCTGCTTGAAGCCACGCAATGGTGAGGTAATGTTGATCAATCGTAAAAGTGTTGTCTTGGTCTCATGATGTCAAAATGTGAACAGCAGGATGGGGAGAACTGTTTACGTCCCAATTAAAATTGATCCCCTACATTGATTGGGCGATTCAGGGATCAATACACTCGTTGTGAATTTTGACATTTGGCTCCTTGATAGAGATCAACAAGTTGTGCAAATTGTACTGAAACACTGAACAGTTGGAAATGTGCATTCTAAAAGTTAATAGATGGTCTAACTTAGTTCGCTTCAAAAAAAATGTATTTTCAACCAAAAGCCAAATATCCCAAATTTTTTTGTAAGTAGCATATGTACTCAGAGACGTAACTAAAATTCATATGGCCATATAGCAAAATGAGAGGGGGCCCCACTACCTAATGACAAACTAAATAGCAACAATTGATGGTATAATTAATACCACCACATATCAGACAATCCAGATAGTAGTGCTGGAGAGCAGAAAGCTAAGAGCTACTTGTTCCCTACAAAAAGGAACAATGTTCTTGCACTGGAATGGGGCCTCCTCAACATCTGGGACCCATAGCAGTCGCTATGGCTACTGTGGCTATAGTTATGCTTATGTATGTACTCTATTTACTAATAAGGTGGCTTCTAAAGGCAATTGGTCACATGGGATTTTATTTAGGGGTATCAGAGTACAAGGGTCTGAATACATACTCACGTCACACTTTCCAATTTTTGTAAATTAAAAAACTGAAAAGCACGTATAATTTTCTTTACACTTCACAAATTCTTTCTACTTTGTGTTGCTTCATCACAACATTTCAATAAAATACATTTAAAGGGGTTTTCTGATCACAAGCTTTCACAGACTTGAGCAGTTTCTATCTCTTACAGCTTCAAATCCAGGGGCCCGTCTCCCCTCCCAGAAGGCATGTCTTCCCTCCCAAAAGGTGTGTCTCCCCTCCCAGAAGAGTGGTGACACCATCATTCTGGGTGAGCAGTGGAAGGGAGAGGATGTCCACAAGCTCCTTGTAACCAGAACACCTGAATTGGTGTAAGCAGTTATACATACAGCCTGAAATGACGAAACAAATGTGAGAAATGCACTCTGCTCCCCTTCTACCTCCTGCCTGATAACAGAGGGGGGAGCAGAGTGCGTTTCTAACACTTGTTTAGTCATTTCAGGCTGTATGTATATAGTGTATAAGGGTGTGTTATATGGGGGAGAATGAATCTAACAGCTAGAGACTCAGATACTTCACATAGAGCTATCACTGGGAGATGAGCATAGAGGAGCTCAGGCAGCTTTTATTACACAGACACAGCCAGCACAGAAAGCTGAGGCAGCTATTTTCACTTTCATTTTCCACAGCTCAGAGGGGAGTAAGCACAGAGTGCAGGCAGCCAATCACAGCACAGAGGGCATGTCCGATCCTGGGGGCGTGTCCCAACAGGACTGAACTAAATATTAGTCAGCCAATTACAGCAAAGGGGGCTTAGCCCGACCTCTGGCTGCTGATTTATCTCTAGACACACACAGATTAGCTAATAGCTGCTATACTAAATGATTTAGGTAATGCAAACCAATTTAAAAAGTTTAAAATTTTTTATTTTTACTGTCTCCATCATTACAGGTATGATCTTTGTAGCAAGAAAACCCCTTTAAGTTTGTGGCTCGAACGTTTAAAAATACGTTTAAAAGTACTTTTGTTTAAAAGTTTAATTCATTGTAAGTGGTTAAATGACTGGGACTGCTATCAGTGGGTATTAGCTGTAAGTAACAGCTAGCACCCGCTGGTATGGAGCAGACTTAACACACATATAGAATCTTATCCAGCTTATCTCATCAGAAGTCCAGGATGCACGGGACCATACATATATACACAAACACACTAAATGGTGATCAAAAGGTGAAATACACCCAGACATTTCCGAATACATAACATGCATAATCTCCTAAGGTAAACTTCAAAGCTTCAGAATAATGGCCAAATGAATACATTTCATATATTTTGCTTCATTTTTTACGGTGTTAAGTGAAAGAAAAAAAAAAAAAAAAAAAGGAGCTTTTCTCTGAGCGTGTATATAATGCTGACTAAACAGCAGCAAGGAATAATTCCACTATCAGCAATATGCAGCTCTGCCCTGAGGGCAAATTCTATGAATGGAGCAAGTCTGTCCTTGTGTTTGCATAGTAAGCCATCACCTCGGCTATTATGTGCACCTGGGGGTTGGAAAATAAAATAAAAAAAAAATCCCAGTGTTGTTCAGACTATAAGACTCAGGAAAATTATAGTTCTATAAGCTAAAGTAGAGAATCACGTAGCAATAATTAAAAGGTATGAACAATACCGCCATATATCAGGGAACCAGAGTAGTAGTGGTACATAGAAGAAAACCACCAATTACCTTATTGGGCCCCCCTCAACCTCTGGGCCCCGTAGCAGTCTCTATGGCTATCGTTACAAATATCACTTAAGCTCCTGGGCCATGTTGCAAAATCTGTAACAGGGCTCCCATTTATAATACTAGTTTCTTATGTAACAGACAGACTTTTGGGCACCGGGAACCAATTGGAATTGCCATTGCCTTACTTCCTAAAATTAAGCCCCTAAAAACACATATGGGGCAACTAAATTTGGGCCTTCAAGGACCCTATAACAGCCTGCATGATATGTATGCACGTGGTGCCTGGTTATTATGGTATATGCCAGATTCACTATTTTGTATACACTACTTTTTGTACAATGGCTCATATTTTCAAAAGCTAAGACCCACCTGGAGTACTGTTACTTTCAGATGGTTATATTTTGGGGACATCTTATGTTTCTATTATGACCAAATTAGACCAGATTCCTCACAATTCGAATGAACTAAACTTGAATGGATAGTCCGGCTTAAAAGGGTTGTCTGTTTTAAATCAAAATTAAACACAGGTATTGCTTGGGTAACGAACAGGATAGGGACTGTGGGTTTGTTGGAACATGTACATCTATTACATGCATAGTTGCCAACTTTCGAAAATGAAAAATTTGCATGGACACGCCCATCTTTTTGGTATGCCACGCCCCTTCAAAAAAGCCACACCCACTCCACCTAACTGCATAACGGCTTTGGAAGAAAGCCAGGTAGATGCCCTTATAGCCAGGTAGTAGCCCCCCATAACCAGGTAGTGCCCCTTACAGGCCGTAGATGCCCCTTGTAGCCAAGTAGATGCCCCCTCTGTAGCCAGGTAGAGCCAAATTTGTAGCCAGGTAGATGCCCCCCTTTGTTAGCCAGGTAGGTGCCCCCCATTGTTAGCCAGGTAGGTGCCCCCATTGTTAGCCAGGTAGATGTCCCCTCTGTTGCCAGGTAGATGTCCCCTCTGTTGCCAGGTAGTGCCCCATCTGTTAGCCAGGTAGTGCCCCCATCTGTTAGCCAGGTAGTGCCCCATCTGTTAGCCAGGTAGTGCCCCCATCTGTTAGCCAGGTAGATGTCCCCTCTGTTGCCAGGTAGATGTCCCATCTGTTAGCCAGGTAGTGCCCCTCTGTTAGCCAGATAGTGCCCCCATCTGTTAGCCAGGTAGTGCCCCCATCTGTTAGCCAGTAGTGCCCCCATCTGTTGCCAGGTAGTGCCCCCTTTGTTGCCAGGTAGTGCCCCCTCTGTTGCCAGGTAGTGTTCCCTCTGTTGCCAGGTAGTGCCCCCATCTGTTAGCCAGGTAGTGCCCCCATCTGTTAGCCAGGTAGTGCCCCATCTGTTAGCCAGGTAGTGCCCCCATCTGTTAGCCAGGTAGTGCCCCCTCTGTTGCCAGGTAGATGCCCCCTCTGTTGCCAGGTAGTGCCCCCTCTGTTGCCAGGTAGTGCCCCCTCTGTTGCCAGGTAGTTGCCCTCTCTGTTAGCCAGGTAGAGCCCCCTAAAGCTAATAAAAATCAAATAATAAAATCCACTTACCTTACCAGGCTCCTGCAGCGCGGCCAGCTCCTGCCCGATCTCCTCAGCGGCGCAGGGGGAAGTGAGAGCAGCCGCGCGTCACTCCCCTGCAGCCGCGCGTCACTTCCCCTGCGCCGTTGACCTGTATGTACGGCGCACACACCGGCGCCGTACATACAGGGAGAGGAGGGAGGAGGGAGCGATCCCTCCTGCCTCCTCCCCGCACAGTAAGACCGGGCGGGTGAGCGGCCGCTGCGGCCGCTTCACCCGCCTGTAGGAGCGGTCCCGCGGCGCAAGAGTAGCGCACCAGCACCAGCGCACCAGCGCTACTCTTGCGCCGCGGTAATTTAAAGGACCCCCGCCGCCTGCAGGCGGGCGGGAGGAATGCCAACTCCCCCGGGAGGGCGGGAGGGGACCCCAAATAGCGGGACCCCCCCGCCAAAAACGGGAGAGTTGGCATGTATGATTACATGTACTAGTGCATCTAAAAACATTAGAATATCATTGAAAATGAAAGGGTTTCTTTAGGATCTTTTTATTTGTTACAGGGCTCACAAATATATTAAACCTTGTCATTCATACTGCAATGAGTCTATACAATATATGGGTTTCTCTATTTGACTTAAATTATTGATATCAATTATCTTTTCAGTGATAATCTAATTTTTTGAGATGCACTAATAACTCCAGCAAAAGTTTAGTTTTGGATAGTACAGGGAACAGTTTTTACATGTTTTACTGTCTGTGCCCCGGTTTAGAAGATTTCACCTATGTCAGGTATCCTCAAACTGCAGCCCTCCAGCTGTTGGGAAACTACAACTCCCATCGTTCCCACTGTTCTAGATTACATAAATTCATGATGGGAGTTTTAGTTTCCCGACAGCTGGAGGGCCGCGGTTTTAAGGATGCCTGACCTATGTGTTTGTCATGTGCTGCTATGGCATGCTGGCACTTGTAGTTTCATGTTCCACAGCAGTGAGAAGCTGTGGAACTATTAGTACCAGCATGCCACAGCAGCATGTTAAACACATCTACTAATCAGTGCCCATGCAATTAGTACATGTGTGGTTCCACAATTACAAATGCCGGCATGTAACACGTGTACTAATTGTATAAGTGCTGATACAGTCAAGTACTTTACATTGGAGGAAGCTGGGGAAGGGGGCAGGAGCAGTAAGAATAGACCAAGGCTGACAGCAGAAGATTAGATCAGAGTGAGGGAAAGGGGTTGTGCGGGACTGAAGACGGAGTGATGCAGTGGGTGGAGGAAGGCTTGCAATGTTCCTAAGTTAAGTCTCTGTTTGTAGCTAGGACACAGATGCAAGTCAGCCTCTTGTACAATAAAAAAAAAAAGCCTGTGCTCTCCTTCCTCCACTCCTCTAGTGCTGGCTCTCCTCAGTCTTCCGTTTGACGTCTGCTCTCTTCTGAATGGGATGTCTATGCTATAGCTGCTGATTGGTTACAGCAGACAAATCCCAAAGACCATTCAAGAATGTACTCATGCGAATAGGGCAAGAGTACAAAAAATCCACGAGGAAATTGACATTGTGTGGATTTTAACTCACAGCAGCAGGTCAATTACATTGCAGATGCACTGCAGATTTGTTGCCGATCTTTTACCCCATTCAATCCAATGGGGGAAATAAAAATCTGCAAGAAATCCACAAGCAAATTTTATCACTGCAGAAACTATGTGGGCCACCAGCAAAGTCTACACAGATTCTCAGCACATTAAGGCACATGTACTATGGCAACTGTGCCAGAATTCTGGCACAGTTTGAGCGAAAACACTGGCGTGCATTTTACACGTTTATTATGTGTTTTAGACAGTTTTTAAAAAACCTTGATACAGTTTCTGACAAAAGGGGTGTGGCATAACATGCCGTGCGACAGCATGCACCAACACATGTGCCAAATTATTGCCAACTAAGGCCAATTATAAATGGTGTTTAAGCATGTGGTAGATTTTTAATATAGCATGAGCCACTGAAATAAATCTAGCATTCTTTAAAACTGCCTGGTCCACATTTACATTGTCTAAGGCTATGTTCACATCGCTTATTCACGCCGTAATTGCGGGATGGATTTCGCCCGCAATTACGGCGTGTGCCGTAATTGCGAACTGTGAATTACGGTGAATTGAGAACTGTGGATTACTGTAATGACTGGGACCGATTACAGCCATATTTTGCGCAGTACGGCGCGAAATATGGAACGATATCCCTCACAAAATAAGCCGTGTGAACATGGCCTAAGGGTTAGAAGTGTTAGGCAGTATTAATATATTTGCCCTATTAAGCTTATTTGTTAAAACTTTAAAAAAAAAAAAAAAAAAAAAAAAAGTGTCAGAGCACTCATTGATAAAAGGAGGATAGGATATGGAAGCTACGCTGTAATTGGTTGCTACAAGCAACAACATTTTTCTTTTAAGCAGTTTTATAATCGTCCCCTACTGTTTTTTTCAATAAAAATGTTCTGCATTACAAATCTGCACCCCCAAATCCTATACAAATAAACACCATTTTGAAGCAGAATTTCCACTGAAGGTTTACCAGTGAAATGTCCAACCCTTTAAAAGGAACCTGTCACACTGAGCATGCTATCTCATACATGCCAACTCTCCCGTTTTTGGCGGGGGGGTCCCGCTATTTGGGGTCCCCTCCCGCCCTCCCGGGGGAGTTGGCATTCCTCCCGCCGCCAGCAGGCGGCGGGGGCTCTTTAAATGGCCGCGGCGACAGAGTAGCGCTAGTGCGCTACTCTGGCGCCGCCGGGCCGCTCCTACAGGCGGGTGAAGCGGCCGCTGCGCCCGCTTCACCCGCCCGGAGTCTCGCTGTGCAGGGAGGAGGCAGGAGGGATCGCTCCCTCCTCCCTCCTCCCCCTGTATGTCCGGCGCCGGTGTGTGCGCCGCACATACAGGTCAGCGGCGCAGGGGAAGTGACGCGCGGCTGCAGGGGAGTGACGCGCGGCTGCTCTCACTTCCCCCTGCGCCGTGAGGAATCGGTCGGGAGCTGGCAGCGCTGCAGGAGCCTGGTGAGGTAAGTGGATTTTATTATTTTATTTTTATTAGCTATAGGGGGGGGGGGGGGCTCTGCCTGGCAACAATTGGGGCATCTACCTGGCAACAGAGGGGGCACTACCTGGCAACAGAGGGGGCACTACCTGGCAACAGAGGGGACATCTACCTGGCAACAGAGGGGACACGACCTGGCAACAGAGGGGACATCTACCTGGCAACAGAGGGGACATCTACCTGGCAACAGAGGGGGCATCTAGCTGGCAAACAATGGGGGCACTACCTGGCAACAATGGGGGCACCTACCTGGCAACAATGGGGGCACTACCTGGCAACAGAGGGGACATCTACCTGGCAACAGAGGGGACATCTACCTGGCAACAGAGGGGGCACTACCTGGCAACAATGGGGGCACTACCTGGCAACAGAGGGGGCACTACCTGGCAACCATGGGGGCATCTACCTGGCAACCATGGGGGCATCTACCTGGCAACAATGGGGGCACTACCTGGCAACAATGGGGGCACTACCTGGCAACAGAGGGGGGCATCTACCTGGCAACAGAGGGGACACTAGCTGGCAACAGAGGGGGCACTAGCTGGCAAACAATGGGGGCACTAGCTGGCAAACAATGGGGGCACTAGCTGGCAAACAATGGGGGCACCTACCTGGCAACAATGGGGGCACTACCTGGCAACAATGGGGGCACTAGCTGGCAACAATGGGGGCACTAGCTGGCAACAGAGGGGGCACTAGCTGGCAACAATGGGGGCACTAGCTGGCAACAGAGGGGGCACTAGCTGGCACCCGAGGGGGCACGAGCTGGCAAACAATGGGGGCACTACCTGGCAACAATGGGGGCACTACCTGGCTAACAAAGGGGGGCACCTACCTGGCTACAGAGGGGCATCTACTTGGCTACAAGGGGGCATCTACCTGCCTGTAAGGGGCACTACCTGCTTATGGGGGGTTACTACCTGGCTATAAGGGCATCTACCTGGCTTTCTTCCAAAGCCGTTATGCAGTTAGGTGGAGTGGGTGTGGCTTTTTGAAGGGGGCGTGGCATACCGGAAAGATGGGCGTGTCCATGCAAATTCTTGCGTCTAAAATCTCCTGCTTTTTCATTTTCAAAAGTTGGCAACTATGTGCTATCTGATCTGCTGGTAACATGTTACAGAGCACGCGGAGCTGAGCAGATTGATATCTTGTTTTCTGGGGAAAGATTTGGTAAAAATTGTATTTTATTTAAAGGGGTTTTGCCACAATCTCATTTCATACCTCCTGTATCCAGCTCTGTGTGCTCAGAAGGGGCAGAGGGGGTGTGACTTGTTTGAATTGCAGATCATGTGACCCAGCAGGATGACATCACCAGGCTTTTCCTCTCTGTAGTCAAAAAAGGTCTGTTTGTCTATAGAGCTGTGAGTAGCTCCAATCTAGCTCTGAGGTCAGGAGATCCCCTCACAGCATAAGTGGCATCGGCTCAATGCGGTGCAGGAACCTACCCTGTGGATTTTATTTCTGTTTATCAATGCACACACCTGATTAATGTTTCTTTTTTATTTATTTGCACTGTTGGACTAATTACTAAGGAGAACAGAGGACGGGAGTACAATGACAGCACCCGAGGTTTGAACACTCAGTAGCTGCCTGAGAGGAGAGGTGATGTCTGAGCATGTGCGACCAGGACTGAGGAGCTCTCAGCCCTGGTCGTATCCCCTGGAGACGGGCTGTAAACAATGGATCACTAGGGGAGCAGCTAAAACAAAAACGGTGCAGAATTTTTAATAATGATAAATGGTGAAAATGTTTATTATTTAGTTTGCAAGTTTCCCACATCAATTTTACTTCGTGGCAAAACCCCTTTATTTAATTCCTGCTTATTCCGGGTTAGGCGGTTTTATCAGTGATTGACACCTATCTCTATTATACACGGATACAAGAAAAGCTGTCAATCACTGATAAGACCGCCTACTGGACTCCTTCACCCAGGAGAACTACTGTATATATCAATCTGCCCAGCTCCTCCTGCTGTAGGATATGTTACCAGCAGGTCAGCTAGCATGCTCAATGTGACAGGTGCCCGTTAAGGATGTGTGCATCCATCTTAGGGCGCACCCCCACGGCATAGGACAAATACCGGTCGGTTTGACGGCCGGTCTTTGTCCTGTTTTGCGCCTGGCCCCCCGGCCGCGGGGGGCGGCTTTTCTCCGCGATGAACGGAGAACAGCCCTCCCCCTGCACATTGAGAAGCACAGATTCCGTCCGGTTTTCGGACGGAAGAAGGTGCTTGCTCAATGTTATGCCGCCGGACCGCTGGTGGCAAAACCGCCGGGTGGAAAACCCGTGCTGTGGGGACTGCTGCACGGGTTTTCCATAGAGCACAAATGTGCTCATTTTCGGCCGGTTTTTCAGGCGGGCTGAAAAACAGCAAACCGGCTGAAAAATCGGCCGAAAACCCGTGCCGTGGGGACATGCCCTAAGGCCATGTTCACACGGCTTATTCTGGGACGTAATTCAGTCCGTAACTACGCGCCAGAGTGCGCCAATTACGGGCTGAATCCGTCCCAGTAACTACGGTAATGCACAGTTCTCATAGAGAACTATGCATTACGTCTCCTCTCCCTGCTCGGCGAATACGCCGAGGGGGGAGGTAATTGACAGGTCACTTTCTAGCGGCGTATATGCGCCGCTAGTAATGACTGTCTACGGGCCGGCGAAATGCCGGCCCCCGCTCACTCCCCCGCTCCCGCCCCGCCCCCGGCCACACGGTGTAATTGCGAGGCGAAATTACACCCCGCAGTTAAGCTGTGTGAACATAGCCTAATAGTCCAAGGCACCTAAAAGAAAGCAACACTATAAGCCACCACCCCAGTGCTATAAAAAAAGTAATAAGTATATCTCACAGTCGGGTCTGTATTTGTTATTATCCGATCTTTTCACCAACAAGCTGTAGGGAGAAAAAAAAAAAATTGTTTAGGAAGTAGACCTATGTTCAAAGCCATTCACATCCTCACATATGGAAGATCCAATCATGCAAAACAGATCAGATCCATGTTCTGTAATAACAGGAACAACCACGGGCAGCCATAAGTACAATTGGCTTTTACACTGTAGCCGTATTGTTGCCTCTTCCTTACCCCTTTCCTTGATATCGCTAATGGCTCACCTCCCAAAGTTTAGCTCAGGAGCCATTCACATGGCATTTTGTAATTGGCCGGTGGCATCTGTCAGGATAAAAAGGCAACGTGACAGATTCCACACTTATAATAAGTGCCATCGGAAAATAGTGCAAACGTAGTCCAAAAGAGACTACCTTTGCTCTGTCCTCCTCTATCAGCCCATTGCATCATCCGCCATGGTACATGTGAACGTTCTACAGTACTTAAAGGAGTTGTCTCACTACAAGGATTGCTTTTTATGTTAAAGATCTTGCAAAAACAAGTCACTTTGCAATATATGTTCATTAACAGTGTCCTACCTATTCCTAGATATCACCTCTTGTATGGACTGTATCAGCTCCTCAGGTCGCTATAGCTACAGACCATTTGATCTCTCTTGATAGGCTGCCAGTGCTGGTCACTATAGCTACAGACCTGATGTCCTCAGCAGCTCATCACTGCAGGCCAGTAGTAGCCAGTAACACGTTGCTGAATTAAAAAATTAAACAGAGAAAAAAGGACTGAGGGAAGATGAATCAATGTAGTGAGACAACCCCTTTAAGATTCAGTAATAGAAAAATCTTGAGGCTTCTACTTCTATCATGAGCCATCCTGGCATCTTCATAAATCAGGACATCCCCTAAAGTCACCAACAGCATCTTGAAATGGATGAGATGTCTGCCATGCAAGGCTACAGGTCGCTAAGGTTTTAAGTGGGCACTGGAAGCTTCTCCAACCCAAAAAATTACTGTCAACCGCAAGTTAAACTGCTGATATAACATTGTCTATGTTGCAAACCATTGATATTAGACTGCTAAGGCGAATCATAAAATTTTATTTCATTGAATGAACCTACATCTAGTTCACTGACAGTGACCAGAATAACAACCAAAAATGTTTTTGTAGCAAGTATATCTTTATTATTTAAGCCATAATGTCACAAGTAACACATCATTGCTGTAAGAAGGTATATTATGCATAGCACATGACTGAGTTTGTACCAACCTTGCCACTTTCACCATTTTTGGATTGTACTTTTTCAAGTGACTTAGGAGAACTTTCATTGTTCTGCCAGTTCCTACAATATCCTGCAAATTATAAAGACATTTGGTAAATATATAGATATAGCAGGAAAACATGATTCATTTTTCAATCTAGTTGTGTTAAGGCTTTACTGCCACCCTATCCCCCTCTCCAGTGCCACTAGTTAGGCACACTGTATGCAATAGGTACAGATCTACAGATTCCTCATGGTCGGCTTTCAGTGTAAACACGGATTTGGCATGTTGTATTTTAACGTAACTGATGCTAGACTGGGATTTCCTAGACCTACAGAAGAAATTACTCTGAAGGGCAGTCCTGTCTACTTTTATTACATAATACACTTTGGCATTATTTTATACATAGGACAGCTTGTAATTAGGATCTAATAGGTTATTTGTGAATAAAACCATTATAAAATTACGTAAGTGTCAAGTAATTGGCTGAAATTGGACTCCAAACACAGCTGTCTATTGCTGGACATTTAGTGCCCATTATTATAGCAAAGCTTGAGCCCCCTGTGGGCTCCTCTGGCATGCTAGTGGTCCTGTAAAAACGGCTCCTCAAAACCACAGACATTGCATTGAAACAAGATGCTTTATTAAACAGTGTCACAATCTTTCTGGGCTGCCCCTAAACTGGGATCAAGAAGGTCAATCTCTACCAGGGGTCCACCAGGTGGGGTGTAACTGTCATCTTTATTGTGCCACCATTGGTGTCCAAGAGACTTATTTCTATTACAACCTTCCTTGACCATATACAGCTTGTGGGTGGCACCAGTCACTTAGCACAAAATTTTTTATTTTTATTTTAAATGGTTTTGCACCTCTGTGTTTTCTTATGATGCTATGCCACGATCCTTCGCATATCCCAGATACTCTTGACTTAAAGCATAACATGCTGTGCAAAACAGAAATACACCATGTAAGCCAAATATGCCTCCCAAAATAGCAGATAAACTTCCAGCCCAAGTCCTCAAGGAAGGAGTTCCAACTCCATAAAGGACTGCTCAATTTAAGCAGCAGTATTGTTTTAACACGTATGTTTCAGGTTAACGAATGACAGACATCAAGTATATGCCAGAGGAATTGTCCCTATTGCCCCACCAGTTTATTGACTCTGCTAACCTTGGAGGATAGTCCCTGCGGTAGTCATCAGGGTAAGCAGCAACTCTGTCCTTTGTTCCATTTCATGGCAGATTTACTCTTTGCTACCACTGACCACCCCAGACTGTGTGCTCTTTAGTCTCTTACCATCAGCCCACCTGCTTGTCCTATGGTGGTTTTTAATATACCTGCTGCCTTGTGTCATACAACCCAGTTCCTCATGGTGTTACTCGTGATACCTTCTGCATCCCCTTCTAATTCCTCCACCTAATATACCTCCTATCGGCCTGTGCAGCAACGTCATAACATAGCCTTCAGCACCATAACACTACCCCTATGCCAGTGTCAAGTCCTGTGTCCTCCATCTGCAAACTGGCAGCCAGGGAATACCATTTTCCAATGACCAGTGATACCAACACAAATAGCAGATGTGCGCAAGACAGACTCCTACACAGTAAACCGGAAAAACACACCAAGGCCAAGATAAGGGCATACAATTAGGCCAATAATACACAGTAGGGAAAAATGCACTGGCAGAGGGTGGGGGCGTTTTGGGGGATGAAGGTTACTCTTTTACAGGTCATGTCGACTACTGTAAGAAGCATGAACACTCTTTTTTTCTAGTTAGTCATGGGGAAAGTTGGGTATATCAAGCATAGAACAAAGAGAGATTTCAGTTTTTAGTAATATATTAGTAAAAGCTGCATAATCTCCTCTTCTGTCCCATGCATTCGTACTTCTTGCAAATCTGGGAAGCATGTGAGGCAACTTTAAGTAGATGTCCCCCATATTACACAGCCTTGTCTAGGTAGCAGAGACCATGACGGGGACAATAGCCATTTTAACTGGGTAAACTATTTCCATTTCTAGTTTTTAAGAACTTGTGGGCTAATTCTTCCACAAAGCAGAAATTTTGGAAGATATTACAATCAGGTAGTCTAAGCGCTTCCTCTAGTCATTATATGTTACACTTAGCTCTAAGTAATTGTGGGGCACATTTCGCTGCGTATTTGTGCTTCAATACACCCAAAATGTACCTTGCAGTAGAGAGCTATAAATTACATCCATCTCCGTCGCTGTACAATATATATGTACACGTGTCACTTCTTCACGACGCTTACGCGCCACTGATAATAAAGTGAATGGGGCCGGCCCCCTGTGCTGGCCAGCGCGTACTACTAAAATACCCGGCGTACAGTACGCGCCCCAATACGCCATGTGAACATTCCCTAAGGGTATGTTCACACGGCGTAGTTGTGGCGTGCATATTGCCACCTATTTGCGTTTTAATACGCTCGAAATGTGCGCCGCAACTACGGTAATTCATAGCTCTGATAGAATACTATGAATTATGTCTCGTCTGCCCCGGAGTACAATATGATCGTATTGTATGCCGGGGGAGGAGGGGGGGGGGAGGGGTGAGGTGACATACCACTTCTTTGCGGCGCTTACACGGCACTCATAATTATTATTATTTATTTTAAAGCGCCATTGATTCCAGGGCGCTGTACATTCAAATACATACATATATCAAACAAGTACAATGATAATAGTGACTGACTTATGCAGGTAAAAAGATCAGCGCATACTTCTAAAACACACAGCGTATTGCAGCATGTACAGTACGTGCCCCAATACGCTGTGTGAACATACCCCAATGGTGAATTTGAAGATCATTTTTCAACATGGATATTGAATTGCTTCATATTACAGGGAGCGAGTACACAGATCTGCATAGTTATGTCAAATTCAATTATTTTTTTTTTTATAGTATAATAAATATCACTGGAGCAAGTAATCAGAGAAATTCTTTTGATGTATGAATTGGCCTAATGTGTTGTTTATGCTCAGCGTGTGTAGTTCTATAACCATAAGATGTAATATAAACTTACAATGAGTGTGCACTGTAAATCAAACACTTCAGATATATCCAGCCTGATGAGGAATATGAACATCAATACAGCACTACTAAGAGTTATTTACATTTCATTGATTAGCTTTTAAAATGTAGGCAAAGGAAAATAAAGACTATTATCACCAAATACATTGCTTTTCTGATTTTGCTTCCTTTCAGAGTTAGAGCAGTTCTAATGTCAGGCTTCCCTAGTTACCAATCAACTCAAATCACTTCCTGCTGTGTCTTATCAGCAGTACAGTAACTTATGTCACTTACTGACAAACTTCAACCCTTTAGACCTGCTGATTAAACCTCTATCACAACTGTCCCTTCTAACAGGCTCAGCTAGAAATAGCAGAGCTGATTTGTCAAACACGCTGTAGAGACACCCACAGTCTGAACAGGAAGTGGGAGCCTGAAGCTGGCTCTGAGGAGCAGGATCTGTGAAACAGCATGGTGAGAAACCCCCTTTAAATGCATAGGTTCACATTAAAATGATTTAATTGCAGCTACCTGCAGCCACCACTGGGGTCTCTTACTGCATGCTATTACAGAGTGTAAAGGGGCTGTCTCACCATGCAGTTTCACAGCCACAGCCAGCTTCAGGCTTGCACTTCCTGTTCGTGCTGTGGGCGGGTCTACAGCAGTGATTGAAATGTCAGGAGATGTCACAGAGCCTCTTTATGTGAGATTGCAGATGTATTTACATCCCCAAATAGCTCATTAAAATGCAGAATTCGGCCTATAATCTACATGATACATGTAAATATTGTATTTTCCTTAGTTATCTTGGCTAGTGAAACAAACAGCGCCACCCAACTGTCCACAGGTTGTGTGTAGTACTGCAACTTAGTCCTATCCATTTCAGTGAAGTTGAGCTACAATACCAGTCACAAGCCCCAGACAGGAATGCTGCTGGAATAAGGAGATCATGTTTCTCAAATTCTATACAACCCATTGACATGAATATTTTTTTTACAATCAATAACAAAGTATCAATGACTTATTGTGGCATTTACTTTTATAGCGGATGCCTTTCCTACAGGGGTTGTCTTGCCATGTAGTTTTACAGAGCCACAGCCAGCTTTAGGTTCCCACTTCTTGGCTGTGGGGCTGTGATGGGTCTATAACACTGATTGACATATTACCTCTGCTATTCCTAGCTGAGCCTATAGGGAGACATAAGCTCTGGAGATTTCTAAACAGCAGTGCACAAGGCTACAGAGCTCTAAAGGGTTAAAGTGTGTCAGTAAGTACTGTAAATAGTCTCCTGTGCTGCTGATAAAACACAGCAAGGAGCAAGTCATCCAAGTTAGTGCTGTTAGAACAGAGAGGTGGCGTGTAACTTAGAGAAGCTTGTTCACACAAGCAGGAGATAGGACTGCTCTAACTGAAATGAAGCAAAAGCAGAACAGGAATATTTTTGGTAATGGTCTTTGTTAGCATTTGTGTTCATGTTTATAGCTAATCAATAAAATAGGAATACCCCCTTAATATACGTAGTAAGCTCTTATACTCTTCAAGTGGCTGCTGCGGGCGATTACAATTTTACCATTTTGCTCCATGTCCATGCAAAAATTTGGAGCCGGGATAACTAAACTCTAAGTGTGGACACTCTCTTAAGGCAGAGCTGTATTGATATAATATTCGCACTTAAAGGGAACCTGTCACATAGATTATGCCCCCCCTTGCTGAGGACAGCACAAGCTAGTGTCAGACCTGCCGTTTCCAGCACTGTGCCCCTTATTCCGTAAGATGCTGCAGTTTTAGATCATTTAATGTTCAAATCTGGGAGTGTGAAACCAGAACAGAGTCCAGCTTATTAATGAGTAGGTGTTAGCCCCACCCACCCAAGGCTAGTCCCGCCTATGCTCTCAAATAAGACAAAGAGCAGAGAGTAGCTCGGTAACCAGAGAAATCTGTGTTCACTCAGAGCAGATAAAATCTCTTTCATCAACAAAGCAAAACAAACATTAGCATTGGTAGCATCTGTAGTTCCTTTATAGTAAAAGATCCATTCACCTTTGGTCAGCAAAAGTCACATGGCATGATTAAAAGGATTTTTTAAATATTTTAATTAATATTTCTCTTAATGGTCTACACTGTGTTTATAGCCATAATGATGTATTTTTTGCAGGTAAAGAAAAATCCCCTTTTAAATTTTTATTATTATGTATTTTTTTTCCTAAGTTTGACTTTCCCCCTTTACTACAGCGTACACTATTGCGGGCCTGCAAATTTTAAGCAAGGGGAATGCCCCGCAAATCAGGAGGCTGTTACTTCTGTAGTGTAGCCACCACCACCCGTCCAGAACAAAGCATCAAACTTCTTTGTTAAAGTAAGGCCCATTTCCTTTCCCAGGGAGGGCTGTAGACGGCTCCCAGAAATGGGAGCAATAACCCCCTTAAAAACGGGCCCAGGTGCGCTGATCTTGGGGTCACCACCCCTTCCTTAGTTGTTTCCCGCAGCAAGGGGGGGCCCTTTACAAACAAAATTTTAAATTCACTTATAAAAGAAAAACACATAATCATAAAAATAAAAAAAAGATAAAAAAAAAAAAAACCAACAAAAACAGAAAAAAAAACCCTTTCAGAAAACCCAATTACTTAAAAACTTGGAGAAAAACAGGAGCGAAATTAAAGGTTGCATTGGGGAAAATCTGACTTAGGTTTTGTTGCCATGGTCATCTAAGGGGGAACCCACTGAACCCATTCCCGGGACCAGGGATTTTAACCTTTCAGGCAAGATTTCTTAGGACACTAATCAGATATTTTAAAAGGGGTTACTGTTTGAAAAGTTTTTAAAGGCCATAAAAACGAAGCATTAAAAAAAAAAATTAAAATAACCAAATTTACTCACCTCTACAATCAGTACATTCTGGAAAGCAAAGAAAAAAAAAATTAGGGGGTCTAAAAGGTTATTACAATTTCTATTTGCACCGGAATTGTTCAATTGTCGTAAAAAAAATTTTAAATAGGATTTTTTCCTTTTTTCATGCACAGCTTTTCATTTTGGTCTATAGGTTTTTGGAAAATTTACCAGACATGCCCAAATGAACAATGGGTTTTGAAAAAAAAAAATTTTTTTTCCCTTTTTTTAAAAATTTACCCAGGACCGCTCCTTTCCAATTAAAGGAAAAAAAACAGCTTAAAACATAGAAAAAAAACCGTTTTAAAAAAAGAGAATTCTCTAGCAGAGTTCAAAAAAAAGGCCGGAAAAACTAGAAATAAAAACCTTAAAAGGGGAACCAGGATTTTAAAGAGGGGGTTTCCGTTAAACCGGGGAAATTTTTTTCTAAATTCCCGGTTTTTGGGAGTTAAAAAAGGAAATTTTTTCCCCAAATGAAGAAAATTTGGGGCCTTCTATCCAGGGGGTTTTTTTTCCCTTTCCCTCGGATAAACCCACTATAGGAAATAGGCTGAACGAAGGGATTTTCCTGTTCTTTTTCCCGACAAATTTTAAAAAAACCCCTTGTTTTAAACCCCCTTAAAGTTTTCCACTAGTTGTAAAACGGGAAAGCCGGGCCCCTATTTTTTTTTGACTGAGGGGCATAGCTAGTTTCCATCTTTTAAATTGCTCACAGTACTGCGCTTCATGTTTGGGTTGAATCCTCCACTTATCACCCTATGTACCCCCATAAACAAACTAACTATTATTCCCTCACTTCCATCTTTCACCCCATAAACCTCCACCTACCACCCCATGGCCCCCTCACCTCCCCTATAACCCCATATACCTCCTATCTCAAACCCTATAAAGCTCATCCACCTACCAACCCATAGTCCCCTCACCTCCACCTATCAAAGTTTATTCAGAGGTGGGAATTGGTAAGGGGGTTCTGGAAAAGTGAGACATTTAAGATGTTTACGTGATAAATTCTGCAGGGATGAGTTGTGGCCGGGAGAAATCGTCCTAGTATTCTGGACCGGATTAAGAAGAAAAGGAAAAGTGAACAACTCCAGTCATGGAAGAGGCCACCTGTGAGTCACTGGAAATAACTATACTGTAATCACTTATACGTATGCAGAATCTGTTCACAACTCCAATCTACCCCTATATTATTATTATTTATTTTAGAGCGCCCTTAGTTCCAGAGCGCTGTACATTTGGTCATTATATGATGGTAATATTGGTAGCAGTGGTAGTAGTATAATGGTTTACATTAAAGAACATTATGGTGATATCATACAGTCACTATGTGGCCGTGATGTGGTGGTATTATTCAGTCACTGTGTGGTGGTGATAAGTAATCATGATGTGCCAGTATTATTTGGTCATTTTTTAGTGGTATCATTGATAATATTGGTCTTCGTATTTTGGTTTGTGCAGTAATAGTATGGTGATAATATTTGCTGCTTGTACGGTGATATTATGTGGCAACTGTATGATCATTATTTAGAGGCGTCAGCCATAGAAAATTGTCTTTATAGCCATTTCTACGGATTTTTGTACAATATGTTATATAAATATATCCTAAGAGAAGATAATAATGGCACGGCTGTGTTGGTGGAGTTGTATTTTATTCCCCATTCCATCCAGCTGGGGAAGGAGCAGGCAGTGTGCATCAGGTTAGAGCCAGGGATTTAAAATTTTCAGTGGGTGGGGGGTGGGGATATGGGTAGCGTCATTAGCCCTACTTGCCTAGTGCACCAAAATGCCTCATCTCAGCCCTGGTCCTGATATACCATAAAGAACATGGACATTGATGTTGCTGAGGGGGCTCACATTTATTATTATTATTATTATTATTATTATTATTATTATAACTTTTGGGGAATGCTTCTATCTAGCGGGCTAATCCAATAATCAATAGAGGGCACCTAATGAATTAGAAATCGTCCAGTGTCACATGATAATAGATCATATACTTCACTTTCATCCCATCAGTCAGTATCAGTAGGATACAGTGGATGAATAGGCTTTTGTTGTTGGCAGGTAAGGTGGAACTGCTTAAGTGGAGTCACTTTATATTAAAGTAAAACGATGCATTAAATACCTTTCCAGTCAATTTTGACAGGTCCTCCCCTCCAATTCTCTGCAGGTCTTCTGTAGACTTGTCATTCTGAATAAAACAAGATGAGGATATTAGCTGGAAATTATAGGCACACTCATGCGCGAGACATATTAGTTCTATGAGTCAGATTGTGACATTACACCTACAAAATGCAAAAACATTAGACAAATCAGAAAACAGTCAAACTTGGTGAAAGTGAAAACACTCGTTGCTTATAGCAAACAAAAACACGTTAGAACTGTATGTTGTATACAAAAAAAAGCTTGAAGTGTAAAATTCTGAACCTGCAAGAGGTTTCCCCATAAGGTTATGTCCAGACAATGAGTAAAATCATCTTGACAAATTTTCGCCAGATTCTACCGTTGAAAACCGCACTGGACGATGTCATTTTCACGGAGTATTTCATGTGACTTATAGGTAGTTTTTTTACTGTCAGATTGCGGTCGATTTAAGTCAGAAATCTGGTCCAAGTCATGTCTAAGGTGTTTTGGATGAGGATATGCAATTGGAATATGACAGAAGAATTACCATGTTCTAAGTTTTTTTTACTCTTAAAAACTGACTGAAAAAAATATGCATTGTGTGGACTGCAACACCTACTTTATATTGATGTCAATTGGGATGATTTACTTTTAGACAAGTATTTCAAGTTGGTATCCATGTGGATTCCGACTTGATATACTCGTCATGTGGACGGAGCCTAAGGCTAGGTCTACACGATTTTTAAGCAGAGTCAGTATTTTAGAACCAAAATCAGCCCCCTAGAGTTTAATAGAAAATCCGTGTTGTAGTCTACACAGTTTGGATTTTTTGAGGTCAGATTTGAAATCCGAAAACCTGGTCAAAAAACTTAGAACATGTTCTATAATCCGCCATATTTCACTTAAAACGGCTGATTATAGTATTGTTCAATTGAATGGGACGCCCAAAAAACAGGATAAAAACCGGTGCAAAAAACAAAAATCGAGTGTGAATTACTGGTCAGATTTTGATTACAATCCAATGAGTATTTTGTAATCTGCCATGTAGATGTAGCCCAAGAGTGTTGGTTTGCCATAATGACCTTGAAATATCCAGAAATGACTGATGTAATTCAATGAGGCGATTGCTCTTAAAGAATATGTTTATGGCCACATTGAGCCCATAGCTTAACCCCTTTAATCTTTTACTGCCGCAGCCAGTCTTGACCTCTAATGACAGAGCCCCATTTTTCAAATCTGACGTGTCACTTTATGTGGGAATAACGTTTTAAGGCTTTTACCTATCCATGTGATTTAAAGAATGTTTTTTCATGACACGTTGTGTTTTAAGTTAGTAATACCTTTTTATTTGTGGAGATGTCATGAAAATTTTGAAAAACTTGCCATTTTCAGAATTCGAAAAATTTTGCATTCAAAACAGACCGTTATGCCACACAAAATAGCTTTTAACTAGCAGTTGCCATATGTCTACTTTATGTTGGCATCATTTTTTTAAATTCTATTTGTTATGATATTGGGGGGTTTATACATTTTAAATCAATTTTTCAAATTTCCAAGAAAATTTGCAACATTTTTTTTTTTAGGGGCTAATACTGACATGGCTTTAAGAGGCCTTTAATGCATGTTAAACACCCCATAAAGATCTCCATTTAAAAAACTGCACCCATTAAACTATAAAAAAAAACAGCATTAGGAAGTTTGTTAACCCTTTAGGGATTTCACAAATTAAAGCAAAGTGATGGCTAAATTTCAAAATTTAAATTTTAGTCCATTATTTACTATAACATGTAGGTGTTACCAGGGAAAAACAACTCAATATTGGTTCCACGATTCTGCTTAGTGTAGAAAGATCCCATAAAGCCCTAGTCTGCTATTTGACTTAACCACAAGCCTCAAAATAAGAAGCGCACCTATTGGATTTTGGGGTCTCGTTTTCATTAGGATATTTTTTGTTAATAATAGTTTGGCTGAAAAAGTTTAATTTTACAAGAAATCCTGGAGAAAAAGCACCCCGAATTTTGTTATGAAGTTGCTTCCAAGTTCGGAAATACCCTATATGTGGGTGCAAACTGCTGTTGGGCGCATGGCAGGGCGAACGAGGGAGGGTGCGCTATTTGGCTGGTGAAACACAGATTTTGGCAGATGTCATAATCTGCCAGAACAGGTTAAACCTTCCAGAAGTGTATTGTTCATTTCGGGCTAACAGATGTTTTATATTTTTTTTAGCACTGAGCTATTAAAATATATATATAAAAAAATCTGCCATTGTTTTTTTCGTTTATTGAGAAAACATTGGGCTTAATTTTTTAAAACGTTCACCATGTAGTATAAATGACATAACTTTTCTATTAATTTTATGTATGTATATATTTTGTTTCACTACCTTTACACAATAAAAATGGTTTTGTAAAAAAGTGCATTTTCAAGTGCAGGTCATCATATTCTGACAGCCATAACTTTCTTATATATGTGTATATCTATATACATAATATATATATATATATATATATATATACATATATAATATATATATATATATATATATATATATATATATATATATATATATATATATTTATTTATTTATTTATTATTTATATTTAGAGCTATGATATAGAGCTTGCTTTTTTACAGGATGAGTTGACAGGTTCATCAGCGCCATCGTGGGGTTCATATGACACTGATTGCATTTTATTTAGGATTTTGGAAGACGAGATGAATAAAATACGATATCCAGGTACAGGTAGTGTTTATTTTATTTTATTTTTTTACAGTTAGCTTTTACACAGTTAATATACTTTTTTTTTTATAAAAGAAAACACTTTTTTGCATCACCTTAGTCCGAGAGCCATAACTTTTTTATGTTCTTGTATACAGAGCTTGTTTTTTTTTGTGGGATGAGTTGATGTTTTCCGTCGAACCATTTTGGTGGACACATTTTTTTAATAGCATTTTAATCTGTCTTTTGTGTGACAAGAAGAGGCTCACTGTGCAGTATATGTGACTTGTTAGCCTATTCAGTGGGGAGATAAGATTACAGCGATACCAAAATAATTTTTTTTTTTATGTTGGAGCACTTTAACACAATAAAAAGATTTAGTTTTTTCTAAACAATGTTTATGCAGCATTGAACGCTAATAACTTTTTTTCTGTTGATAAAGCTGTGTAAGGGCTTTTTTAGTGGGAGGAACTGATGTTTTCATTGATACTACTTCAGGGTTTATGATTCTTTTTACATTTTTCATTCCATTTACTACCCTGTGTGCAGAATTATTAGGCAAAAGAGTATTTTGATCACATCATTCTTTTTATACATGTTGTCCTACTCCAAGCTGTACAGGCTTGAAAACTATCAATTAAGTAAATCAGGTGATGTGCATCTCTGTAATGAGGAGGGGTGAGATCTGATGACATCAACACCCTATATAAGGTGTGCTTAATTATTAGGCAACTTCCTTTCCTTTGGCAAAATGGGTCAGAAGAGAGATTTGACGGACTCTGAAAAGTCAAGAATTGTGAGATGTCTTGCAGAGGGATGCAGCAGTCTTGAAATTGCCAAACTTTTGAAGCGTGATCACCGAACAATCAAGCGTTTCATGGCAAATAGCCAACAGGCCACAAGAAGCATGTTGATAAAAAAAGGCACAAAATAACTGCCCATGAATTGAGGAAAATCAAGCGTGAAGCTGCCAAGATGCCATTAGCCACCAGCTTTGCCATATTTCAGAGCTGCAACGTTACTGGAGTGTCAAAAAACACAAGGTGTGCAATACTCAGGGGCATGGCCAAGGTAATGAAGGCTGAAAAACGACCACCTTTGAACAACAAGAAACATAAGATAAAACGTCAAGACTGGGGCAAGAAATATCTTAAGACTGATTTTTCTAAGGTTTTATGGACCGATGAAATGAGAGTGACTCTTGATGGGCCAGATGGGCCCGAGGTTGGATCAGTAAAGGGCAGAGAGCTCCACTCTGACTCAGACGCCAGCAAGGTGGAGGTGGGGGACTGGTATGGGCTGGTATAATCAAAGATGAACTTGTGGGACCTTTTCGGGTTGAGGATGGAGTGAAGCTCAACTCCTAGACCTATTGCCAGTTTCTGGAAGACACCTTCTTCAAGCAGTGGTACAAGAAAAAAAGTTAGTATCGTTCAAGAAAAACATGATTTTCATGCAGGACAATGCTCCATCACATGCATCCAAATCCTCCACACCGTGGCTGGCCAGTAAAGGTCTAAAAGAAGAAAAAATGATTGCATAGTCCCCTTGTTCACCTGATCTGAACCCCATAGAGAACCTGTGGTCCCTCCTAAAATGTGAGATCTACAGAGAGGGAAACAGTCCACCTCTCTGAGCAGTGTCTGGGAGGCTGTGGTGGCTGCTGCACGCAATGTTGATCATAAACAGATCAAGCAACTGACAATCTATGGATGGAGGCTTTTGAGTATCATCGTAAAGAAAGGCGGCGATATTGGTCACGGATTTGGTTTTGTTTTGGAATGTCAGAAATCTTTATTTCTAAATTGTCTGCTGTTATATTGGTTTACCTGGTGAAAATAAACAAGTGAGATGGGTATATATTTGGTTTTTAGTAAGTTGCCTAATAATTCTGCACAGTAATAGTTACCTGCACAAACAGATACCCTCCTAAGATAGCCAAATCTGAAAAAAAAAAAACACTCCAACTCCCAAAAATTTTAGGCTTTGATATTTATGAGTCTTTTGGGTTGATTGAGAACATAGGTGATGTTCATTAATAAAAAGAATCCTCTCAAATACAACTTGCCTAATAATTCTGCACACACTGTAATGTGTTGGGGGATTAACAAGAAATCGCAATTCTGCCATTGATTATTTTTTCTATGGCATTCATCGCATGGGTTAAATAACTTGACCCTCTTAAAGCTTAGGTTTTCATGCACATGGTGATAACAAATGTGTACTTTTTTTGGGTGGTGGTGGGGCATTGGCATTTGTAATGGGAAAAGGGCAGAGCGCATTTTTTTTGTCTTTTTAATTTTTTTTATTTATTATCATAAAGGACTAAAGTCAGCTTGATCACTGGTATAATATAATGCAGTACAACAATTGACAATCACTAGGGCCAGGCGTGGTGATGTCACAGACAACCCATACGCTTTTGTCAGGCTTTGTGGTGATTATGGCAGGCTTCGGCACCCTGCTGCGTGATCGTGATGGAGAGAGAGGGAACCCCCTCCCTTTGTCTTTCCCTTAGATGCGATTGCAATGTATCTACCATAAATATATGTGATGGTCTCCCAAGGTAAGGTCTGCTCTCTTATTTCATATTGTCTGGTTTATCAAGACCATCTCGATTTATGTGGTCAAAGCTTTGTTATAACCAAGACAAGGGAAGCAAACCTGATGGCCAAGTGATCAACACATGTCCAGGTTCTCTAGCCCCCCAATGGCGTATCTAGATCTACATTTCATCCATGAAATATTTGGACACTTTGGGCAACATTTATGTATTTTAGCGCCCAGACGACAATTTTTGTGCGCACGCGCATTAGTAGAGTAGAATGCGCCAGAATTTCTGAATCTGTTCTACTGCAGGTCATAGATTAGGCACTTTCGAGCTCCAAAACAACACCTCAGGTAAACCACTTTTAACTTGTTCTGGCTGTTCCAGCAGTAATGGGGCTAGTTTTGCCATCCTCCCATCATAAATGTGGAGATTCCTACGGTTGTAGTGTGACACGCCTCCAGAACGTCCCTCCCGATCTCAGGCACATTACGAAGTGCAGTGGACACCCGATAATGCGCCTAATTTTGGAGTGTGCCTGATTATAAATCTAGAGAACAGGTTTGCACCAGTTTTTTGGGCTGAAAGGACGCCAGACTGCTAGCGCAGCCCCGTAATACATGTCGCCCTTTGAGTCCTAAATATAGGAAGTCAAAGAATAGGAAGTTATAATATAGGAAGTCATTGGGTTTGGGGGGTGGGGGGGAACACTGCCTATAATATTCTATGTTCTATTTGAGCAGTGTTTCTCAACTCCAGTCCTCAAGAAGACCCACCAACAGGTCAGGTTTTCAGAATTTCCTCAGTATTGAACAGGCGATATAATTTTTGTCAGTGCAATCTGTGGCAGATCCTAAAAACATGAACTGTTGGTGGACCTTGAAGACTGGAGTTGAGAAACACTCTACTAGAGCATATGGACAGGGCTTGTCCTCATTAGACAACTCATTAATATTAATTTATTAGTTTATGGTACAAAAAAAATCTCCATTCTCTAACCCAAACCACTTAAACACGGTTGGGTCACCGCTGAATGTTTCACACACTCCCTACTATTATATGGTAAAAAAAAAAAGCCCAAAAAAACACACCATAAAATCATGGTTCACTTACGCAGTAACTTCTTAGCCTGATAAAGTCTACTCTCATAGAAATGAACCTTTCTGAATTTCGGCTCAGGTTCTTGATATGTTCTACAAGATCAGCACAAAATTTGTAGCCTCCTTTTAGCACACATAGGACGGTGATGTGATTGTCTCCAATGTCTTTCATAATATCATTCGCCAGTCTTTCTATTCTGGAAAACAAAACCAGCAAAATGTCTCAGAGTACAATTATCTGCCTATCATAGAAGGATGCAGGAGGCGAGTCATTATCTAATGCCATTGACATTAAGGATATTACTGTAAATATAATAGAGGTTACGGGACGTTATGATATTGTCCTCATCAAAGGTAAGAGATGAAAGCAGCCTCTTGAACTAACATCAGAACAGCTCTCTTTTAAGACCGAGGACGTTAAAAGAAACTATGAAAAAAAGAAGTAAATTTAATAAGAGCTGATGGACAATGAAGGGTAAGAACAGGTTGTACTGTGGTCAACATTAAGACACAAAGAGCAAAGAGATTGTGTCATAATGGTGTTAAATTTTTCCCCATAATGGCTTATGGCAGCTAAAAGAGTGACCGGTACTAGTGGTGCCTTTTTGTGGTACTAATGCCATAGTGAAGAGGGAGATTCTATACATTTACATATTTACATATATACACACACACTATTTGTTTGGCGGACTTCCTGTTACTGGCGGGTTACCACAGGGGTCAATATTGGGCACTATTCTCTTTAATATGTTAATGACCATGTAGAAGGATTGCACAGTAGAAAATCCATCTTTCAGATCATATTAAATAATTAAAAATGATGAACACCGTGAATGACAGTACACGGAAAAAGCTTTGGAATCTTAGTTCACAGTAAACTTAACTGTAGCAGCCAGTGTCAGGCAGCAGCTGCCAAGGCAAATAGGATCATAGAGTGTATTATAAGGGGCCTAGATGCACATGATGAGAACATTATTCTGCCATTATACGTCATTAAGTTGCTGGTCAGACCACACATGGAATATTGTGTACAGTTTTGGGCACCAGTGCACAGACATTGTAGAGTTGGAATGGGTTCCAAGGCAGGCAAAGTGGACTACAATATCCAGAAAGATTAGCAAAAGCAGGGTTATTTAGTTCAGGGAAGAGATGGCTTCAGGGTGACCTAATTAATATGTATAAAATAACAAGAGTCAATATAGAGATCTCTCCCATGATTTTTACCAAGTACTGTATCTAGAACAAGGGGGCATCCGCTTCATCTAGAGGAAAGGTGGTTTCTACATAGGCATAGGAGGGGATTCTTTACCGTTTACTGCAGCGAGACTGTGGAACTTTCTGCCAGAGGAACTTGTCATGGTGACTTCACTAAAAGAGTTTAAAACGGCCTGGATTCATTTCTAGAGTACAATAATATAACAAGTTATAGTGACCAGGGTTCTGGAGAAGGGGAGTTGATCGAGGGATTTATTCAGATTACCAGATTTTGTCCGAATGAGGACAATTGGCTTTAACCTCACAGGGTTTTTGCCTTCCTCTGGCTCATGCTTATACAGCAGCTCAACCAGACTAACAGCGGTGTCTGGTACTACAGCTCACACCTATCACTTCAATCAAACGTAACCGACCTTCAGTAATACCTAGAGCCACCCATAAGGAAAACCACCGTGCATCAAAGCCTCTTCATTTGGGGGCCTGGATGATAAGTAGTTCTCCAGGGCATATACTTTAATAGCTTAAGTTTAGAGTAATTAGAAGAAAATTATAATAAAATTCTTAAATTCTGAATTTTACTAACTTCTATAGTGAGACATGTTGTTGACTAAGTTAAAAGTCCAAAGACCATGTCCACACTACGGTGTTTGATAAAGGTATTTTGATGAAATTATGTACTGTGTAAACGGTCTTATCTTGTGTGTTTACACACGTGGACACAATTGTTGGTATCCTTCCATTAAAGAAATAAAAACCCACAATGGTCAGTAAAATAACTTACTAAAATAAGAAAAAAAAATGTTTTGCGATTCAACCCCCCAAAAAAGAAACTGGCCTGGATAAAATTGATGGTGCCCCTAGGAAAGAGAAAAGTAGTTATTGTGCTGTTTGGTATCATGGTACGCACCACACTGAACATGGACGAAAGGAAGCCGAGGAGGGAGTTGTTTTAGGAGATTAGAAAGGAAATTATGGACAAATATGTTAAAAGCAAAGGCTAACCAAAGAGCCCAGGACAAATTTTACTAGCTCGTTTCCAGCATGAAACTATACTAAAAATACCTATCAACGATGACTCCATGTGGTATATAGACACATTCTAGGTCCTCGCAATAGTGGCTGGGCAGGGTAAACACATCCAAGTTATATCCAGTCCATTTGTCAGAGATCTAAAAAGTAAAAAAATTAGATTAACATAAAAACATATCCAGATGACAATTGTGCATACATATAACTATTGTCTGATAACAAATCTGTACTCAACTGTAGCCATCTAGCTGTCAAATAAAAATTAAATCAAGTCAGTACCTATAGTTAATACACTCCTGCTATTTATTTTTCTCAGTTCTTGCTACTTTTGTGAATTTTATTTCCGCTGTGATCTATAGCTACAGTATCTATAGGGAGTCTGCGGTAGTCTAAGACATACCTCCTGGGTCATCATTGGTTCAAGCTGCTACTTTTTCCCTCCTCCTGGAGCTCTGTGCACAGCATGAGCTCATCAGACACTTAAAGGGGTTGTCTCACTACACAGATTAGCTTTCAACATGTAAGGAACAGTAAATGAAGACATTTTCCAAATATACTGATTTATAGGCCTAGTCCTCGATTTACACCTTTCCGACTTACATCTGTCCACTGGTTACAAATGGAGACTTATGGGGCATGCTGACAAAAGTAGTTCCATGTTCTACAGCAGATAGTATGTGTGGACTAACAAGCTTCAGCATGCCACAGCAGCACATGAGGTGAAATCTTCTTAACAGGGACATAGACAGCAAAACAAAGGTAAAAACTTTTCCCTGCACTTTTTAAGACGAAAAAAACCCCTTATGTGCTGTAGTTCTGACTTGCATACAAATTCAACTTAACCAACCTACAGTCCCTATGCCATTCATAACTGGGAACTGCCTGTATTTTTCTTTGTTGTGGAGATAAAAGTGATTTTATCAGCTCTGAGTGCACTCAGGTTTCTCTAGGTTACCAACCTTCTCAGCCCTGCTGTTTGTCTTATCTGATAGCAGGGACAAGGTCATCACACAGGTTGGCACACAGAACTGCCAGCTGCAAAAGTGTTATCTGATCTAACAAACAAAGTAGACTAATACATTTTGTTTACTTCAGCTGAAGCTTCCGTGGACTTTAGATAAACATATCTTGCTCTCATGTGAGAGTAATTAGTAGACCTTTGAATACAGACCTGATATGCTCATCACCCACAGCCTGACCGGGAAGATACAGAAATGCTTGAATGAAAGCTGCTATTGGCTCTGTAAACAGCTTGATGAGACAACCCCTTTAAAGAGGGCCAATTTCTATTACAGCAAGAGCATGGCTATATGAATCCCTTTCTTATCTCAATCTCAGCGAGTTAGATATGACTTGAGAAATGCTACATCCACTGCGACTTTTTTTTCCCATGAGCCTTTTAGAATATAAATGAAAGAGTATAAGATTATAATGGTGCCCAATAAATACCAAGGCAAATGAATGTTATTAAGGGAGTCTGGACAATTGCCATTCACTATGAATGTGAAGGACACGCTTTAGCAGCAGGAGGCACTAAGCTCTTGATATTATACTAGAATGTGTTTTTTAACCCCTTCCCGTTCTGTGTTACTCTTATCTACTAGACATGTCATTATGCCCCATTTAGATGTTATAGGCCCAGGATCCTATGTATATGCTATGGATTTTTACCACAGATTTGCATGATATAGTGATTTTGATTTTACAGTACAAACAAAATCTGCTAGACATGCATTTATCTACATATGCATTTACCATAAGGCCTCGTTCACATGGCTTATTTGGGCGCTGATTGGAGCCGTACTGGGCACCGTATTTGCGCTGCAGTACGGCTCCAATCCGTCCCAGTAACTACGGTAATCCACAGTTCTCATAGAGAACTATGGATTGGTCTCTTTTCCCGCTCGGCGAATCCGCCGCGGGGGGAGAAAGTGACATGCACATTATTTACGGCGTGTACGTGCCGTAGATAATGAAAGTCTACGGGGCCGGCGAGCTGCCGGCCCCCCGCCTCCGCCCCGCTGCACAGCAGCCGGCGTAATTGCGGGGCGAAATCCGTCCCCGCAATTACGCCGGCAATAAGCCGTTTGAACAAAGCCTTAGACTACTTACTCTAACAATTGAGCAATTTGGTCAGTATTTTGATTAGGTAGCTGCACCCCCACCCCACAACTTATAATATCCTTAAGATGCTTAAAGGGGTTGTCTCGCTACAATGATTGGGTTTTAATTTAAAGATCTTTAAAAAACAAGCAGCTTTGCAATATATGTTCATTACAAATGTCCTACTGATATTGAGCTAGCCCCTGTTATATTACTACATCAGCTTCTCAGATCTCTATAGCCGACCTGTTGATCCTTATCTTACTGGCTGCAGGTCCTGAATGACTCATCACCTTTTGAAGACAGGTCGGAGCAGAGAGCCCTCCCGCACAGTATGCTTCTGTAGTGGAGGGGGGAGGGGGAGGAGGACTCTGGCGTCTGTGTCCATGCTGCTTGGATTAACCCTGTGTGTGCCTGCTTCCTCCTGCTCTCTACACAGATAGATGTGACAGCATGACCCTGTCTGTTACTATAATCATGATATGTCTTTGGAACTGTGTACTATACTAATATTATACAATCAGGGGGCATGTGAATACTTTATGTCTCCTGTATTAGTGACACATCCTGAGTTAAGTAATACGCCCTTGTTGTTGCTGGGATGTGGAGACTTGTAAGCAAAAGCAGGGGATATAGGAACACATGCATCCCCTCTGCCAAAATAGCACACAGTTTCATATTCCCTCCTACAATCCTAGATCAGCCCTCTCCTGCAACAAGCCTAGGCAGCACACAAAAGGGTGAACTCTGAGAGCAAACCCCCTCCCCCCTGTATAGAAGTTTACATAGCTGCCTGTGTCTGATGGAGGGGGGAGAGGGAGCAGAACAGACAGACCAAGAAACACGCCCCTCAGTTCAACTTACCAGGGACACTGACAGGCTGAAAGCTCGTAATGAGACAACTCCTTGAAGATTCAGGTTATGATGGTCTCTCATCAGCCATCATATATCGACTTCAGTCACAACCTATATTGCAAAAAGGCTTCAGCAGCTGCCAGAGACACTGGGAGAGTCCATCATTATGGACACACAGTTATTAGCTTGAATATCTAGCCAATTGTTTGTGCCCCTAAAACACTGACTCCTGCTGCCGTATGGGAACAGGACCATTTCTGGAGGGGTCACCATATCTCAATCACACACACACAAAATACAAATTAGGAATGCTGGCTGTTTACAGGGACGTGACAGAACGTTGTATTGAGTCTTAAGAGTTAGGCATCTAGTGGGTGTGAAAAAGTCTTCAGGTAATGGGTGGGTGTTGTACCAAAAAGCTAGGCACTCATGAAGTTTAGAGTTTTAGTGAGAGTTTGTGAAAGATGTGGAATTCTAGGGAACTGGAGTGGGAGCTAGAGGGGGAGAAGCCTGTGTGGGCTAGTCTTAATGGTAGGATGAGACTCCAGGTCCAGAGCAAATTTTCTCCATGAGAAATGTGATTTAAGACCAGATGGTCTTAATTACCAGGCATTGCCATCCTATCTCCATGTAGGTTCTGGATTCCTCTAGACACCTGCATTCTATTATCTAGTTATCATTAACTGTACCTCAAAATGAAGATGGGCCTCTTGGCTCTTGTGCCTCATAGCAGTCCCCATGTCTTCTATACTATACACCTCTAATGACACAGCACATGCCGATTGGCTGGAATAAGCCAGTTGACATGCGCGGTGACAGAGGTTCATGGCGATTGGCAGGACTATTTAATAGGTGTGCAAGTTTCTATAGGTATGGGTAACTCCCACCTGGCAGTGAGAGTTACAGCCTTAGGGGTACATGTGATTTATTTCAGAATTACCTGGGAATACAGGTCTCTAGATAAAAGATGAAATGTAACACAGCACTAAGACTGGGGAAAGGGCTGCATAATTTTAAGGAGCATTCCAACTCACTTGTACTAAGGGCCAAACGCTAAGGCTATGTTCACACGGCTTAAATTGGGGCGTATCTTGGCCCGTATTTTGCTCCGAACTGCGGTCAATACGGGGCGAGATAGTCCCATCAACGTAATCCCTTCTCAAAAATTTTATGGATTACGCCCCCCCTCTTCCCCGCTCGCACAAAAACGCCAGGGGGGGGATTTAAATTTACAGGCAATTACTACCGATACCGCCGCTTTAATGAAGCATGGGGCCAACGGGCTGCCGGCCCCCCCGCCCCACGGGAGTTGGCGCGAGCTCACTAACTCCCAGCATAATTTTTTCTAGAAAGTGATTAAAAGTGTATTCCCAAATACATTGCTGTTCCAATTTTGCTTTGTTTCTGAGTTAGTGCAGTTCTTAACTGTGGCTTGTTTGTACAAGATTCTCTAGTGAAGTACCATCTCTCTGTACAATCAGTGGCCAAGGGAAGCACTCCTCCGGTCTTACACAGGCAGAACTTTTCTTTTTAAATTTTTTTTTTTACTGGAAAAACTTAACCCTTAGTTACTGACCTGGGAGCAGCTTTGCACCATCCTGGGGTCGCAGGGTACATTTTTTTAAAATTAATAAGATAACATTGTACCGCACCTAAAAAATTTTTTTCCGCTCACTAGAAGTTCCTAATAACAAACTTTTGCCTATTACTTTTTAAAGCCAGAAAACCTGTTTAGACTGTGTCCTTGTTTTCCCCAGCCATCCATGAATAATGTCCCTATAACAAGTTTAGCTAAAAATTAGAGCTAGAAGCGAAATTCAGTCATGCATAAACCACCCCAGGCTGCACAGGTAGTGTGAGCCTGAAGTGCTGTAAAGAGTTGAACAAGCCCTTTAACTAGTGTCAGTTTGCTACTTCTGACTGTTAAAAGTAAAGGCTTAGGGCGACACCTATGAATTCGCCTTCGCCATTTTTTGCCGCTTCAATAGACGTATGAACAAGTGTGTGGCTTCAAAAGGGCTTCTTGCCGGGCGGCCAGCCCACCAGTAAGTTCTATACTGCACTGACGAGGGGCAAATACCCCGAAACAGCGGTCTGCAGAGGGACTTAACTGGTTTGCTCAAACCCTTTTCACATTACGAGGCTCCTGCGAGCTACATGTTAACTGAGAATCGATAACTACCTCCAATAGAGTGCGCTGTGGAGCTCCTCAGCTCTTTTCCCATAAGCCTTTGCTTTATGCAAGTGTGCGCCAAATTTGGCGCAATGTGCACCTGACGACACATTGTCATGCTCCAAAGTTTGGTGCAATACTGCTATATAAAGTTTGATGCATAACATTTTCATGCATACGGTCATATTCTACATCTCTTTATATCTATTTAGAACTGGTGTTTTGGGGCCAAGTTACAAAAATGGTGCGTACAAATTCATAGACGTGGCCCTTTATCTGTAATATTAGTGTGCTTATTTTTTTTATCATATTTCACTTTCTCTGCGGTTGACATTTTGGTGCTCTGGAACCAATTACCAGTTTTCCATAGAGTTATCATACTATCATACAACGGTCAGAACCAATTAATTTTGTATGTTCAGGGACCACTGTATTTCTAAGCAAAAACTAATGGAGAAGAACAGAAATAGAGAAACAGATTTGCCTCTTTCATGTTTGGGACCCAGTCCTGCTCTTGGCGGGCAGATGCTGATGCATAACGTAGCCGATTATGAAAACTCTTTGAACTTCATAATAAAAATGAAATAAAATAATTGTTCATTTAAGAATAAACACACTTGAAGTTCATACCTGGTGGCATTTATTAAGAGTGCAAACCTCAGTGAAGAGTTGGCAGAGATCTGCAGTAAATCTCTGCCAGAGCTCAATTATTTGCTAAATACATGTGTATTTGTATACTGACTCATTTCCCACACATCTATTAAGTTTAACAGTTAGATAAGAGGGGTGTACAGAACTAAGAATCTAAAATGGAAAGGTGCTACAGGTCCAAGCACAGCCCACAGGAACCACTGGGTGGCCTACAGGCATTGTGCAATGTTTCAAGTATGATTATGTGGGTTCAGCTACAAATCATTACTATTTATTTAGTGTAAATATATTCTTCAGTACTTTTATAAAGAATTTCTTTGAAGATCACATTCTAAACCCAGAAGGACAGGGTGAAGATTTCATAGAGAACAAGTTACTTACTAGCATGGCTAGTGTGAAGGGTTGGACTGGTAAGGGGCCGTTCACACGGCTGATTTTGGCACTGATTTCAGCCGTATTGAGCGCCGTATTTGCGCTGCAGTACGGCTGAAATCCGTCTCAGTCATTACGGTAATCTACAGTTCTCATAGAGAACTATGGATTCCATCTCTCCCTCACGCTCGGCGAATCCACCGGGCGGGGAGAAAGTGACAAGTCCATTATTGACGGAATGTACGCGCCGTGAATAATGACTGTCTATGGGGCCGGCGAGCAGCGCCCCCGCCCCGCCCCTGCAATTACGTCGGCAATCAGCCATGTGAACTAGCTCTAATAGGCGGCTGCCTAGAGAGCAATTGAGAGAGGAGCACAATGTATGGATTAAAAAAAAAAAAAAAACAAGAAGCAGTGCTCCACCTTTACTTTCTTGGTACAACCAATGGTATGCTGTGTCCAGTGTGCCAAGCATGCTATACTGTAGGTAATGCTTAGTGTATTATTAAAGGGGTTGTCTCTCTACACTGATTCATCTTACCTCAGTCGTGGTTTCTCAGTTTCATTTTTGAATTCAGGGGCGCTTACTGGCATCTACTGGACTGCAGTGACAAGCGGCCGAGGACACCAGGTCAGGTCTGTAGCTATAGCAACCAGTGCTGGCAGCCTAACAGGAGAGATCAAACAGGTCTGTAGCTATAGTGACCTGAGGAGCTGATGCAGCCCATACAAGAGGGGAAATCTAGGAATAGGTAGGACACTGTTAATGGACACATATTGCAAAGTGGCTTATTTTTGCCAGATCTTTAAAGGGGTTGTCTCATCTCAAAGTTTCATAGGGTGCATGAATGAAATAATTCTGCTTTGCTCTGTCACTTCCTGCTCAAGCTGTCTGTAATTAGCATATGAGCTCTGTGTATTCAGACCTCTGCTAAATAGATAAATATCATGCTGTCAGGACCAGGGAAGCTTCTGAGGTAAAGTAAACAGTAATAATTACAGTCTTGTCTGAAAGATCAGATAACAAACAAGCTCTCACTGTCCAGAGTTCTGTGCTGCTGCGACCTGTGTGATGACATCACTCCCTGCTATCAGACAGAACAAAGAGCAGGGGGGGAGAAGTACACAGGTCGGTCATTTGGGGAACTAGAGAGAGCACAGAAGGTGATAAAATCACTTGTAGCAACTTAACAAAAAAAAAAAAAAAAGAACAATGCAATATATTTGGAAAAAGTCTTCATTTAGTGTTCCCAACATGTTGAAAGCTAATCTTTGTAGCGAAACAACCCCTTTATCATAAAAAAAACAATCCTTGTAGTGAGATAACCCCTTTAATGAAGGTGAGGTTTAGGTCTTCGTCAGCGGTTCCATTTAGCGCCTCCATCACAGATGCTGCACTGTTTTTCTCATTGAAATGGCGGTGCCTTTGGTGTCCATCATTAAATGGATCCGGTAACACCTTTATGATGGAAGCTCAAAATAAAACTTCTGACTCAGATGAACTTGGCCTAACTGTTATATATCAAACAGAAAGATGCAGTCACTGCATGATAGATGTACACTGTATCCAATGGGCAGTGTAGTATACATTGTCCCCTGCATTACAGTGGCCGCATAGCACAAAATTTTCAACATACAATGTCCCTGGGACATGGTAGATTTCGTATGGTTTAAAGATACAATGGCCCAGACACAGATACAGCCAATTATCATGAACATTTTACTTGTAAAACACATGCACTGATTGACGGTCTCATAGTGCCTCTAGTGCTCTTCACATGTGCCAAGGTGGGCAGCTCCTTTGGGGACCAGGTACGGGCACCACATTTTCTCTTTTTCTGTTACATTGTGTAAAAATTACATGATTTAAATAAGCTCCCGTTCTCAAAGAAATTGATTTCCAGCAGCTCTTTCTAATGTTATATGGAAGGATTTATTTTATATGGTTTAGTATCTGCTTAATTGTCTTTAATCTTAATTTTGCATTATGTTGGGTGACATTTTTTGGGATTAGAAACCATTTACTAATTTTCCATACAGTTGGGGGCAATTTACACGGCACAGGACAAATACTGGTCGGTTTATCCGACCGGAATTTGTCCTGTTTTCGTGCCGTGCACACAGCTGCAGGAGGACGGCTTTTCTCCGCGGTTTGTGGAGAAAAGCCCTCCACCTTCATATAGACATGTACATATTCCGTCCAAAAACCGGACAGAAGAATGAACATGTTCTATGTTTTTCGGACCACCAGCAGTCTGAAAAACCGCCGGGCGGAAAATCTGTGCAGTGGGGACCGCTACACGGATTTTCCATTAAGGTCCGTGTAAAAGTTTTTCAGCCGGTTTTCAAAACCGAGAAACGTCTGAAAAACCGTGCAGTGGGGATAAGCCCTTATGGTTTCAACATACAATGGTCATCCCAGAACTAATTAATACTGTATGTAGAACTGTGCACTGTGCAGAGCTCTCTAAAAATACAGTGGCCTCTGGACACAATATCACCGTACAATGGTCTTCCCTGGGATTTTATATCTGTAAACCCCACTCCCCATACAATGTCCCAAACACTGCTGACCTGCGGCTCATGTGATTGATAGAAGATTAAACCAATTATCATGAACATTTTACCTGTAACACCCTTGTATTGCAGTGCATGCAGTGACTTTTTTTCTACAGTGATTTACCTTCATTTATAAAACAGCAGAAAACTCCTTTAACCAGTTCCTTACCGGGTTATTTACCAATCCTTCTCTCTACCGCACGGGGACATGAACCCCTATAATACTTGTCTGTTTTTGCTCTATTTTTTTTTTGCCTTTCCCAGTGGTAGTTACTCTTTTCTCTTTTGTTTATTTTTAAAAAGACTAATAAACATATTTTGTAATTGTGCCACTTTTCTTTCACGGATGTTTATAAATAGATTGTACATAATTTTAGAGTTGTTGGGGGATGAGGCCAAAAGTTGCGGTTTGTGCAGTTAACAGAATTTTATTAAAATGAATACTGTGTGCGGGTTTATTTTTAATTATTTTATTTTTTATATTCTACCCCCCATGAAAAGACCTTCAGAGGGGGGATTTTTACCACTTTTTTTCCCCTGATGTTAGCTCCAGTTACAAATGGAATCCAAGAGAAATACAACCTCTGCACCGACTGCAGGGCTGATCTGGGTCTGATAAGACCTAGCAGCTCTTGTAGTTACCAAGCTCCCTGAGGTGACGTGACTGCATGGCTGGGAAAGCCGACAGGCTTCTTGCATATCTGCATATACAGCGCTCATTGTGCACTGTATACACATCAATCGAGAAGGAAGGGATGGTAATAAACCATCCCTGTCTTCTCAGTGGAGAGCTGAGCTATCGCCGTCAGCTGGCCCTTCACCAGCGCAGCTGCACAATTAGTTCATGAACATCCGTGTAGGTAAAACTGCCACCGCCTGGACGTTTAAAGTCTATAGGTGGTTGGCAAGTGGTAATTACATATATACTGGGTCATGTTGATTTGTTTCTTATTGATAATATTAATATACATTTATGGGGGGTAGGGGGGTGTATACAGTGGTTCCCTCAAGTTACAATTTTTTAAACACACAAAACTACCAGTAAAGACCATTATATCTGAAACACATGGGATTGATGGAGAACTGGTAAAACCTCTATCAGTGCAGTGCATGCAGTGATGTGTGGTCTAGTAGAACCTTTCTACAGTACAGTGCGGTACTACATGTCCTGTACTGCTCTTACATGTATTAGTGCAGTGCATGCAGTGTTTGGTGGTCTCGGAGGGCATGCGGTGATTCGAGAGCCGCTAAAGTCCACAACTCACTGCATGCACTGCACTAATACATGTAAGAGCAGTACAGGACATGTAGTACCAGACTGTACTGTAGAGAGGCGCTATAGACCACCAGAGTACAGTCTGGTACTGCATGTCCTGTACTGCTCTTACATGTAATTGTGAGGTGCATGCAGTGATTGGTAGTCTAGTAACGCCTCTTTAGTACAGTGTGGTACTACATGTCCTGTACTGCTCTTACATGTATTAGTGAGATGCAAGCAGTGATTGCCAGTCTAGTAGCGCCTCTCTACAGCACAGTGCGGTACTATATGTCATGTACTGTTCTTACATGTATTAGTGAGGTGCATGCAGTGATTGGCGGTTTAGTATCTCCTCTCTACACTACGGTGCGGTACTACATGTCCTATGCCACTCCTTACATTTTTTTTCTGGTACATTGTGTATGAAGTACATGACCGAAAGAAGCTCCTGCTGGCATCATAAAAAGTGATTTCCGGGTTTGAGCTTCTTTTTGATGTTATTTGGAAGGACGCGCTTTATCAGCATAATTTTCTTTAGTTCTTATTCTGCATTATGTTAAATGACATTTTGGGGCTTTGAAACCAATTACCAGTTTTCCATAGACGTTTGAACATACAATGGTCATCCTGCTATTTAACCCTTTAGATGCAGCGGCGTCTAAATGAATGAGTGGTTCTGAGTTGTTACCAAGGCAGCTGAAGACTTCCATAGCCACCATGTTAGAAATTCTGGTAATTCCTGCCTCAGGCAGCAAGTAATAGAACCAACATCTTAGTACACCCTTCTGCATTACTTAAATAATGCAGAAGAATGTACAAGTGATTGAGCCCCTTAGTGGTCAAGTACCCTAGGAGTACAAACTTTAAAACCCTCTTTTTTTTTTTTTTTTTATTTGTAAAATGGCAAAAGAACACAAAAATTACGCATAATTGGTATCGGCATGTTCGTAAATTCCGATCTTTTAAAATATAACATAATTTAACTCATATGCTAAACACAGTAGAAGAAAAAAAAATTCAGACACCAAAATTGGGTTTTTTGGATCATTTGAAATGCCCCAAAAAAACCCATAGGAATAAAAAGTGATTAAAAGTCACATCTATCCCAAAATGGTACCAGTAAAACCTACACTTCAGCCTGCAAAAAATGAGCTCAGGACTATAGGGGAAAAAAACAAAAAAGAGCGATTAGTCGCAGAACATGGCGCTGCAGCACAAAGTTAATAAATAGAGAACTTTTTTTTTTTTTAAATTACTTTAAACATAACGAGAACCCTACATATTTGGCATCACCAGAATCATTCTGACCTAAAGAATAAGGTAACACATCATTTAGAATTCCCATCCCAGAAAAGAAGCGTCCTTTTTACTTACCACCAGTCCTTGACCTGGTGTATGAGGAAGCTGGGATAAGTTGTCGTCCATTTGTACAGGAGTAGGAAGTCTTGTGAACGCTGCAGGTGAAGTGAACGGAAGGTGTCAGATTTTCTTTGTTGCAGGAAATTTTTGGCAGCATGGAAAAAAGAGCAAACAATATCAACCAAGAGCTCGGATATCACATGTTTTGTTTGCTAAAACACAAACACACATATATATTTGTTCTTACCATATACAACTTATGTACTAAATTACGGCTCAGTGCCATATGGAGGAAAATATAATAAAAATAACATTAGAAAATATGAAAATAATACTACAACAGAATGAGGAGCTGGATGTAGCTAAGAAAACCATAAAGTTATTTCCAACACATAGAGGCAACATTTCACCCTCCTTTCACCACTCGCCCACTACCCTGAATGGATGGGAGAGATCTGTTGACCCGCAGAAGTGAAACAGAACTCTGCCAGCCTAGTAGACTGCCACCAGTTCTTCGTTAATTATAAGCCTGGTCCGTTACAGAATCATAACTAGGCCAGGAGCCTGCCTTGGGTAGCTATATATTTGAGACCGAGAAAATGGACACGTGGGATGGGGGTGATTAAGACAACAGACCAGCGCTGGATCAAAGTTTATATATTTAATCACCTTATGAACTCAGTAGACAAGCAATACATACATAGCGGATACTAGTCAGAGGTGCAATAGGATATGGGTACAGACAAAGAAGCAGCAAGATTTACCTTAGGTTAGCCTAGTGTTGGAATGGGAACACATGGGGGTTGAATGTTGGCTACTGGTCCTGTGTGGATGCACCTAGCATGCCAGTGCATGCCCCCCCTTTCAATAGAGACAACACTGGGCTCAGGTGGGATTCTCACTTATAACTATAACGGGACATTCCACATCACACCCTGTCCCACCCCCCGGGAAAGTCTACACACTCCTCCTTCCAGGGACACTAGAACGGGCCATATATTGATAGGGGAATGGGGCACAGCCACGCCAGTTGTACCATCAGAACTGGATGGGCCCAAGCTACAATTGGATACCGAACACTCGGTCACTACTATGTTCCTGGTACTAGTTTCTCATTTCTCCCTGCCCGTTGCTCCTACAAGCGAGGGAGTGACAGTTATGCGTGGGGGGGCGCTTTCATATTTCAAAATATGAAATTGGGGTCTGCCTGTGATGCACAGTAATTCCATAATTCTTTATGTAATCCCGACTCCGCCGTTACTCCATCTCTGTGAACCACTTCACACCTCTCCCTAACTACAGCTCGCACTGCCTGGGTCTCCAAGGTGTCTGTGAGGAACCTGTGAAAATTGGTGATAGGGCCTTTTGAAATGCAGAGACTCCCTTCCTATCTGAGGGAGCATTTGTTTCCCTGACCTCTCAGGATCCAGTGATCTAGCTGGATCAAATTATATTTCATCACAGTTGCCCTGACTGGTCACAACTGTACCTACTTCTCAGTTGAGAGCAGGACCAGGTATGTAGGAGTTTGCAGCCCCTGAATGTAAACTGGAATGTTCAGATTCACTGACAGCAATCGGAGATCTTGAAAATTCAATAACATTATAAAGTAATTTTTCCAGTCATACACTGATTAAGTTTAAGGCTGGCTCACACCTTCACTATTATTTCTGTTTTTCTGTTCCATTATAAGAACAGAAAAATTAAAATAAATGCGGTGCTGGATCCGTTCCATGATCGGCACCTGACAGACCCCATTGACAGTGTCTGACATCTGAATGGAAAAAAAATAATGCTGCATCTTTTCTTCTGTGCTGCGGAATATGTTGGCGCTATATAAATAAAGATGATTATTATTATTATTATTATTCTGTCATTTTTAATATAATCTACGATACTTGTCAAGCCTAAGGTCTGCAAGCTAAATTCGTTTTGTAATTTCGTCATTTTGAGACATGAGAGCTTAGACACAGTGAGCAGATGGACAAAGTCTAGACCTTGTAGCTGTTGTCTACCGAACGCTAGGCCCTGACACCGCATTCCTTGAGCACTTTGCTTCCTGGCTTCACCGCTTTCCTTCCACTGAAATCCACACTATCTTCATAGGAGACTTCAACATCCCTATCTATGCACTCAACTGCCAGTATATCCTATCGCTCTCATCTTCCTTCGGTCTCTAGCAGTGGACCCCTGGAGCCACTCACAAAGAGGGACACATACTAGACCTAGTCTGCACCAGCCTCTGCTCCTTAACTAACATCTCAAACTTTTCTCCCCCTACATCTGGCCACACTTTGCTTACCTTCTCCACCCCACCTGCCCCTCCTGTCCTGAATCTAGTGCACCACCTCATGAACCTCTAAGGTCTTAATCCTCACACTCTCTGACACTCTTGCACCTCTGTCTACTATATCCTCTTTTGATGACCAAGATGCAGCCACCGCTTTTACAAAAATACAATTACCTCCATGCTTGATTTGGTCACCACACACACACACTAGAAGAAGCAAAATCAATAGACAACATCAGTTGAAGCGACCTTCCAATATTGTTGAGCACCACTTGAAGAAAACCCGCTTTACCAATGACTTTGCTGCATACAATCACTCCTCAATTTCAAATCTGCTCTCACCTCTGCCAAACACGATTACTTTATCACTATCATATCCATTTTGTTTCATAACCCCAGACAACTATTCAACACTTCAACTCTCTCTTCCGTCCCCAAGCACCTCCTCCCCATCTCTCCTATCAACAGATGATTTTGCCACTCACTTCCAAAACAAGATAAACCTCCTCAGAGAAAGCTATACTCCAAGTCCCCATCACCCACCTCTATTCCAGCACAATGCGCTTCCCTCTTAACCCGCTTCTCCACTGTTAGTCTTGACAAGTTCTCCTCTATAATCTCCAAATCCAACGTCACTACCTAGAATCTTGACCCAATACAATCCCACCTCATCCCAGACCTTTATGCTATTATCCCAGCCCTCACCCATCTTTTTATTTTATTGTTAACCTCTGGCATCTTCCCTTCCTTCTTTAAACATGCTACCTTTCACACCCATCCTTAAGAAACCATCTCTATACCCCTCTTTTATTTCCAACTTTTGCCCCATCTCAATGCCTCCATTTGCCTCTAAACTCCTTGCAACTCATCTTGACTGCCCCCTCCTTTTCCCCCCAACTCTCTTTTTGACCCCACTAAATTGGTCCCCCAACCCCCACCCCCTTGCTGAAATTTCCCCAAACCCAAAGTCCCCAAACGCCTGGACTGCAAAAGTCCCGCCGAGTGTCATTGAATTTCCTCTTTTTCTTCCCCCCTTAAAATAAGTGTGAAAAAATGGAACTTTTGTGAATATCCCCCCTTTCTTTGCCTGTCAAGGTTCACACTCTCACCCTGGTCCCAATTTGGGCTGTTTTAGGATAACCTTTAGCTACTCCTTATTCTTCAAAAACAATCCAACCCTTTAACCCCCTGCCTGCATCCCCACTAAAAAAACTTTTTAAAATCACTCATTCCTTGACTTGGGTACACAAAAAGCTAGCCCAGCTCTTGCACCTACCGCCTAACTACTACAACACCCTATTGCCCTCCCATCTAGTACTCTTGCTCCCCTTCAGGCTATCCTCAACTCTGCTTTCTGTTATCCATCTCTCCCTCCCTTTCCTTCGGGCCTCCCCCTCTGCCAACCCCTTAAAGGCTCCCCATTGGTCAGCGAACAGTTCAATTACTACCATGACCTAAAAATTTTCCCTTCCTTTCTCCCTCCATACTTCTGCCAAAACCCCCCCCAGCCCTTCTTCTCTGTCTCCCCTTGTCATTCCTCACAAAAACCATCTCCAAAGACCCTCCCGTCCCCCCCCCATACCCAAACTTATCCCCAACACCGACTTTAACCCCACTTTCACCACCTCAAAAGCAACCTGAAAACCCTTCCTTCGGATACCATAATGTACAATAACCCTGCTGCCCCTATACCACCCCACAAAATGATGGCCCCCCACCCTCTCTTTTTTTCCATTTTGAAGATTGTAACTTTTGCGGCGGGTTCTTTCCCTCTGTATCAATTGTTAGTCATTTATTGTTAACATTGTACTTTGTCTAGATCTATGTTATATACAGTATGTAGCCCCCCTCGAATCTACAGCGCCCCGTAAGTAATGACGCTTTAAAATAAATAATAAGAAACGTCTCTTCCCTTTGCCTGGAGGATGCAGCCAGGTCATGATTAAGAAGAGAATACCAGCAAAGAGGGTAGGCATCATCTTGTAGGTGGAGCTCGGGTGCGTACTTCCACATTGCTCCGAGAATGGGACACAGCCCTGATCCAGCACCATAGCAACTTTCCAAATTTGAGGACAACAATAATACTGATGTTGTCCTCTGTAAAAATGAGTTTGACATCCTGGATCTATGACAATGGGTGCTAATGAAATCTCTGACACTGATGTAAACCAGACCTTATTTGGATAAAACTGGAAAACTTCCTAGTGCATATCTAAATGGGTAGAGTTAGCTGCTGTATGTGACTTCCCTGGTGCGTAGGAGCAGACTCCTAATCCACAAGAGAAACCCCCAGTGTGCCCCTAAGCACGGCAGACCTGAAGTTACTTTTCAACTCTGAGCATGTAAAATAGCGGTAAAATGGGCCCCCAGAATCAACTCCATTGGTGGGCCCTAGACACCCCAGTCCAACAAAGTGCCCAAAAAACCCTTTTGCCAAGTGTGAGGAAAATTCACTAAAAAAATGACTTCATCTCCAATTTCGTATCTAGTCAGATCTCACAGATGGCCCCCAGCCCCCAGGAAAGCTCAATTTACACATTAATCAGCACAGCCAAGACCCATTGAAAAATGCTCTTCTATAGGAAATAGCACAGCAGAGATGTGGAAACTTCAAAAGAACCCTCATTTCCATTAATTAGCACAGAAGACACATGTGCACTCTCCAACCCCAAGAACAAAGACTTGAATGGAACCAACCCAGCCACCACGGCTCCTATATTTCATATAGTTTTATAGGCGATCCGTTCATAACTAGTCTAGGGCGAATCTCATATCTTAAAATATAAAACCCTCCCCGCACACATACCCAAACCCCCCTCCCATATTTTGCACGAGGCAGGGGGACCGAGAAATCCAGAACTGGACTTAGGGAGTCCATAGGATAGAGGTGTCTGATATCCGGGTGTAGTTTAGGTCCAGCCAATTCTGATGAAGCCACCGGCTCAGTTCTGTGCCAATGCCCTGCCACGTTATGGTCTATTTTGGTGTTTCTGTCAGAAACTGCATGACCAGAGTGGGAGGAGTTCATAGTCCATCCCAGGGGTGTGTGGGGGCGTGTAAGGGGCTGCCACGTGGGCTGTCCCCTCACAGATATAAGCAGGGTCCCGGGTGGGCTCAACCGTTGATCCAGGAGGGGCGGTACCTAAGAGTATTCCCAGGAGCATCCACACACAGAAGCCAGGCCACATAAGCCGCCCCCATGTGGGCCGAGCACCAAGCCAAACACAGGTAACTGGACACATTTTACTGCCTTTGTCTGTAACCCATACTTATACTTGCACCTCTGACTCTTATCTGTATATTATTATCCTTTTGTAAAATACTTGTCTAGTGTGCCCGTCCCAAAGGGTAATTAAAACTATAAACTTTAATCTGAGTTTAGTCTGTCTTGATCACGCCTCACACATCTGCACTCGGTCTATAATATATAGCTACCCCAAGGCTGTTTCAGGGCCCTTTTTATAAGTCGGTAACGGACCGGGCTTATAAAATAAACTAGAAACTGGTTACAGCCGTTCAGGATTCTGGCGAGTAGGGTGTTCCTCTCACCTCCCGGTTCTCCTTGTGCCCCCTGTGGACAGGGGGTTTAACAGTGGAACAGTATCTGGCTGACCTTGTGCACCCCTAGGGGGCAGCGCAACGTCATGATACAACCCAAGTCAGGCCGTTGACCCTCGAGTGGGCCGGCGGGGCGGGCTTTTTCCTGACACCAAGGTACTGCAGTATTGTAAATGACACATGGTAGGTAGATGGTTGTGTTACATATTTTGCATTGGGGCAAGAATCTTAAAAGGGGTTGTACAGATATATTTTTTCTTTCAATTAATCGGGCTAACATGTATTTACTTTTTTGATGCTTTGTGTCTGCTTGCTGTGTGTTTTCTAACCTTACTTATTTTATTATGTGTATGGCAGTAACTTAGTGGTGATGTTCCGTTCAGAACATCATCCCTTACTACGGTATACACTATAAAAGAGCTGACTGTTCTGCTGACTAGCACACATACTATGTATAGACCACTACTACCCTTCCTGAACGCTGTGATACACTATATGGTGTGACACTGCGTTCGGGACGGGCTGTGGGCAACTACACTATAGTGCAGCGATGACCTTATAACTAGCGTGCACACGCGCCTGTCAGTAGGCCGGCCAATGCTTCTATACTATAGTCGCCTGCAGCCCTCCCAGAATTCAGTGTCACACTATACAGTGTAGTGTGTCACTGCATCCAGAAAGGGTGGTGGGTGGCACTGGTCGGCCTGCTGGTCAGGAGGCCATCATTGCTACTGTGTAGCCGGCCGCAGCTATGCCCAAACTCAGTGTCATTCTATAGAGTATGTGATGACAGAACATAATAACTTACTGCCACATAATAGTATAAATAAATCTAGGAAACACACAAAACATCAAAAAATTAAATCCATTCTTGACCATAAAATTAAAAAAAAAAGACTCAGACAACCCCTTTAACATTACACCTCTGAATAACTCTAATTGTAAGTGCACACGGCGTGTTGAATACGTTGTTACAATAAATAAAACATAGTAAACATATCCAAATATGTACCATAAAGTGAAGTACGTATTTGGATATGTATTCTGAACTGAAAAACCATACCCTATTGTGTCTATGGGCTTTTAAATTAGTAAAAGGGATCAAGATGTGACATGTCACTTCTTTGTACGGCTCCCTAAAATGCAATACAATAACATATGTAAAATATCTATGTATCCTCTGAACGACGATATGTATTCTACATTGAAATCAAAGAAAACTAAATGGAACATTGTTAAATACTTACTTCACAAACGTTTGGGGAAACTTACCCTTTTGCCACTGGCGTTGTAAGGATGTGTCCTTTGAACCTCAACTGCTGATGGAAGCTTTCCAAAATAAATCCTACTATCGCAGTAGTTTCATAGTGTAATATGGGTGCATTTCTGAATCTGTATTAGACTAAGTTCACAAGGAGTAAAAGTTTGCAGTGAAACGTGTGTATTTTGAAGGAGAAACCCTTTCTATGCTTGTTTTATGCATTTTTTTATTTGGAGCCTCTCTTCATGTGTTTCTTTTTCATTCATATTTTCATGTGGTTTTCCGTAAAAAAATTTTTTTTTTTTTTGTGTTTTTTTTTCATTTGGGGTTAGGGGGGTTTTACACAATGTTTTTTTTGAAGCATATTTTTCATCAGTTTTTGAAAGTCAAAGCCAAGAAAGAAAGAGGAAAACTATAATAAAAAAGCTTGTACCCTTTCTGTTATTTGGATCCATTCCTGGTTTTGGCTTACAAATACCGATGCCAAAAACACATGAAAAAACACCAGCCTTTAATGGCAAATTAAAAAAAAAAAAAAAACCCAAACAAATTATGCATCAACAATAAATAAACAAATTAGTGGAGTTTTGTAATCCCTATTGACTCTCCACTAAAAAATTCTGCATAAAAACCAAACGTTTTGCACTAATTGACATGTACTTACGACATGCATTTTTTGTTTTAACGCATTGTGTAATTCATCACAAGAAATAAAGAATAAAACCTATGGCCACAGTATGAAATTTTTGCCCGGGTTAAACTTTCTTTGTTGTCCATAGCAATCAGAGCACCCCTCTCATTTTTCCAGAGCACTATATGAAATGCAAGGGGAGCTCTGATTCGTTACTATGGGTAACAAAGTGAGTTTTAGGCCGTGACAGTTTTCATACATGTGGCCCTATGTGCACTAATGAAACATTTTGTCACAGAAAACACTGGGACAAGGCTGTTCTTAGGCTAAATTGCACTCCTGGCGAGGTGAATAAATTTCTCCTACCCCACCCCCTTAACATGTTGAGCCACGATGCGACACCATCAGTGCCAGAATATACAAAAAGCTTTAAAACAATTTCTACGCAAAAGCTACAAAATAATTGTCAAAAAAGTTACCAAATAAAACGCTTCACAAAAACCCGAATCCCCAAAACTAATAGTACCAATGTCTTACTAAACCATTACACCCCAAGTAAATGAATAATACAACTACCATGACCACATAATTTTACCCCCACAAAGTGGGGTAATAATCAACAAACCATTACTTTATAAAACCTTAAACTCAACCCAAAGTTACCGCAAATGACCATACAGTGGTGAAAAACATTTTAAACAGGGGCCCGCACACATATAAGCATTTCAGTAAACTTTCTCCAGGGGTTTACAAGACGTCTCTGAAAAGGGTTTTTCTCTTCTTTGATGTTTGTCCTCTTCTCCATCTGTCTCAACCACCCTGGCATCTTCTCCCGGCCGACTCTTCCAAAGAATTTTCAAAAAAAAATATTAGATGCCTCACTTTTCCCTTTCTTCCCCCACCAAATTCCCTTTACTGTACAAATCCCCCTCAAAAAGGGATCGAATTTGGGAAAATGACCCTTCTGTTCCTACCAGTAAAAATGCCACCAAACGCACCAATTTTGTGCATCAAGTTTTAGTCGTAGGGAGTATATCCCCCATAAGGTATATATCATGCCCCTTGTATATTACAAACCCCCCCAAGGAAACATATGTTCCCTTTAGGTAGGTGATCCCCCTGTAGGTTGCTGTTATTAATATATCCCCCCATAGTAATTTTATGGGCGCTTACATACAAGCGAAAGGGAGGGGGGTAACGTCTGCCTACCTTCTCCCTGTAGGAACGCCCGCCTGTAGGAATGGTCCTGCACTGGGACATGATTGATGTGTTTTTTATGCAGATTTTGGATCATAAAATACATCAAAAAACAGATTTATCAACACTGTCTGACACTTAGGGCGACATGTATGAAGCTCGCCACGTTCGTAGCGCAAGTTTTCGAGCCTCGAACGAGAAAGCAGCAACCTCAATGTATGTCGGCGCGGAGGTGCGCGTCATTACATGCGTGTAAAGTCCACCGCTGCCTCGCCAGTGTGTGAGCGCAGTGCGTTGTACTTTTAAGCTACATCTCCATAGCTTATAATGGATTTACTGTCGCTCCTAATCTGATTGGTTGGTTTCAGCGACCAATGAGAAGCGCTTACCGGATTTTGAATTTACTGTAATGCCCGGCAATTCTCTATATCGCAATTCCTGCTGTAGCGCCGGTCCTCGGGGGCGGCCAAAACGCGATTGTTAGATTGATTGATTTATGTGTTTTAGAAGGTTATTCAGCTCATTTTCATATAAATTTGACAACCTAATAAAAACTATTTTTTAAATCATACTCCATGCCGCACGGTGTCGAGAGCCGAATTTCATACCCTACTTGCCCATAGACACAATGGAGACAAGTAGTCGCGCTCTAATGGCCGAGATAGCCAAGCCCCCGCTAGCCTAAAACCAATCGTGCTCTTGTCTGGCTTTTTACTGTATTTTGAACTGTCCCACCTTTTCATGTGATTGGTCCATAACTTCTCCATAGTGTTTATAATGGCTCACTGTCCGCTCCTATTCTGGCTGTTTATGCCCGACCAATGAAATGCTTACAGGAATTTTGAATTACAGATTGTCCCGGCAATTCGAATATCCCCAATTCCCATGGTTGCGCTGTTCTCGCGACAAACGCGTTGTTAGGATTTGATGATGTATGTTTATAGAATGTTTTAGCTCTTTTAAAGAGAAGGTTTTATCACTGTATGTAAATAAATCGTTTTTTATTAATACTCCATGCCGCCACGGCACTGAGATTTCAGTGCCCAACGATCAGTCCATAGACTACAATGGGGAGAAAGTAGCTCGGCTGCTCTGATTGGCCAGGGATAGCTAAAAAGCAAGCCCCGCTACTTCAACATCAGCACTTTTCTGCATTTTTAATGTATTTTGAACTGTCCCCCGCCTTTGAATTTGATTGGTCAATATTTCTCCATAGGTTTTTTAATAGTCACTGACGCTCCTATTTCTGATTGGCTGTTTCTGCCGACCAATTAGAAGCGCTTACAAGAATTTGAAATTACTGTAATTTCCCAGCAATTTCCAAGATCCTAAATCCTGATATTTTGCGCCATACATAGATTTTTTTTTCTTTTTAGAAGGTTTGAGCTCTTTTTTTCAGAAAATGTTTTAACACTGTCATAAAACGTTTTTTTTTGGAATCATACTCCATGCCGCACGTAGCTGAGAGTCCGAGATGTATTTCTTTATGCGATCTTATATAATGTTTCCTCTCATGTTACTTCGTCGTGCTTCACTTCGCCCCTCCACGCTCATTTAAACCAACATCAACTAGGTCTGCCTGTCGGTCAGCTGGCTGGCGCTGCACTTTACCCGACCCCGCCGATCATGCATGCCTCGGAGTTTCAAGAATAGTCCGCGCCCTGCCCCAGAACGCCCACACCGCGCCCATTGCACGCCGCCTTCATGTTAGGCGCATCCGAAAGTGGCGAAGGGCTGCGCCTAACATTGCAACTCTGCATCCGACCGGGGTAATCATCCGTGAGGCGCTTTTTTTGCCAGAAACAGGCGCAAAGTCCCGATCATAATATGTCAGCTTCGACCTTTAGTGTAATAGACAAACAATCTTTCAGAGTGCCAGATTCATCATAGTAGTTTTATAACTATGGCACATGAATAGAACGCTCTAGTCAACGTTACTCTCATCAATTAGTTTATGCCACTAATTGGGGCAAAAATTTTAGCACATGTCATTGCAAACGCTAAACTACTCTCCCTTTTTTAGGATATCACAGCCCATTACTGAGGTCATGCCCCTTTTGTCCAAATGGAAAATGAGAGGTGTCTAGAAACTGTCCAAAACCTCATAAATGGTGGTGTTAAGCCATGTACGCTATGGTTTTTGACAATCTCCTTAAAAAAATGTCCCCAAAGTGTGAAACTAGCCTACGGAGGCCGGTCCTGGTCCTGACACTTTGGTCCAATGACGTGCTTAACTGCATTAAAAGATCTACAGTGGCTAGACAGTTTGTGGTCATATAAGACCCAGGTTAGGGTGGAAATTTTGGCTGCAATAAGGGTCACAAAAACACCTTGTATTGCTGCGGATTTATCTCAGCTATATGCCTTCAATTTTTCGCCCTTACTTGCCCAGAAATGTCCGATTGTTGGGGGCTTGGAATCGAAGGACTTCTCGTGGTTTGAGGGAGAATGAATGTCATTAAGAATGACGATTCTTCCAAAGCTATTATATCTATTCCAGACTATCCCGATCCTCCAACCCTCTTCCTTTTGGTCCCGTGCTCAAGCAGTGCATCTCAGAATTTATATGGCTATTTCTCGCCGTCCGAGAATTAGAGGGAGCTCTCACCCGGCCTAAAACAGGAAGGTGGATATGTCTGGCCCGATTGTAAGCTTTAAACTGTTTGCAGCTGCTAGAATTGCGAGATTACTGGATTAGATACATAGCCCTCGTTTCAAGCTGTGTGGTTCCTTATTGGCGCAGGCCCTTTGCCTCGAATCATGATTTCCCTCCTTGGTCCCTCAGTCTCGCCTCAAACCGATCCCTTAACCTTATCCTTCAGTGCCTATGCACACATCACTATCTTGCCAGAAATCCAAACCTTCAGAGTCCCTGCTGGACCTTAACGGCCCTTCTAATATCCAATCTCAGATAACCCCTCCATTCCCCCACAGGTCGCTCTAGTAGCTCTATTCCTGGGGAGTTTCTAGGTCTCATCCCATTTTGCTGTGCACTTCCACATACAGGGATCCTTACTTCCATTTGAGGATATAATTTTTACAAGGGCCCACTTAGCATCGTCTTAACATCATTTTGAATAATTGCAACTCCGGCACTTCTTTAGATTCCAACTATTTCGAAACAAGATATATCAACCCCTTACACCCTTCGAGTAAAGCTGTGGTGTCGCTTCTGCGCTGGCCTGCAACTCTGATTTCCCTGCTTTACCAATGGCTTTTACTCCTGTTGGTTTATCAAAACAACTCCCTCATTACTGCGCACGTGGAAAATGAACTCCAGAAAACTTTCTTCTGCGAGCAATGGAGGAAGTGTTTCCTTTCTTACCTCACAAGGGCGGTAATAGCTTTGTAGGGCCCAAAGACGAGTTTTAAGTGTGCTCAGTCCAGATGGTATAGGGTAACCGGCCTTACTCACACAAATGGAACCGCGAGCGTGCCTGATAACGTGCTGGATGTGCCTATTCGGGAGATCGTTTACTATGAGTGCATATGTTGGTGGGGTTGTTCAGGATCTGCGGCGCTACGGGATGTGGTGGGGGGAGGGGAGGTTCTCCAGGTTATCAGGACTGTACTGGAATACTTTTTCCAGACTCCCCAGAGGCCACTCTCCTGTTTATTTTTGGCCACCACATGTCCTCCTACAAGAAGTTCTTTGACAAGACACCTCCCTACAAGCTTCGAAAGACGGTGTGATACCGCGCCACGGAGGCATAGCCGTTCCCTCCTTCCTAATGAATGGGTGATCCGAGGTCGCAGCTACTTATTGTATGGAGGAATTGATTGCACAATACCCCCCGAGGATGCAATACAATTCTCTCGGTACATGGGTCTTCCTTGGCTTATTTACCAAGCCAGTCCGGAATTTCAGGGCTAGGAGGTTGTTAGTACCCTACAAGACCTTGCTTTGACCCTTGGTGTTTTGACGCCTTTTGTATCTTTCTTCCTCAATAGGATTCTTGGGAATCCTACTCTCTCTGTGTTGCCTGTTCACCTCCCTCTGGGGCTTGACTACCTTGTCTGAGGTGTTCGCCTTACCTGCACTACCCTTCCCCCCTTCTCCCCTTTCTTTGCTACCCTTTTTTCTTGTATGCTTTTGTTATTCCTCCTATACTTAAACAGTGGCATTAACTGACGTCATTGGTACCCTTTGTGTCCTATTCTCTACTACTGCATTGACTACATTTTCTTTGAGTGAGGACCATACTAGTCTGGTCATAAGTCCCTTTGCTTAGGAAGGATTATGTCCTTACCTCACTTTTATTGATGTACACCTCCCAATGTTTTCATTTTTAGAACTGTTACTTCCTTTGCACCGCATTTGCAAATGTACTTACTTGTTTTGTAATGTTAAAAAATGTTTGGAAAATGCTTTAATAAAAATCTATTATTGAAAACTATTATGCATTTTTTAATATTTACTACAAATTGAATGAAAGAAAAAAATATACTAAAAATTTAGACAAAAATAAACGCAATATTTCATCAATAAAAAAAATTAAAAAATTTGATGACAGATTCCCTTTAAACAGTCTGTTAGACTGGAGGTTTTATGAAAACCTCCAGTGTTTTCAGGCTGAAGGACCTGAGATGATAAATTCACAGTCCCACATGACCTTCAGCCCAGGGCATAGAGTGCAATGTGTAAGTGAAAGTTCAATGTATACACACACATACATATACAGTCACATTACATACACAGCCATATTTATACAATGACACAAACAATCCCTCATCCTAAAGTGTGGCTAATGTGACTTGCTGGGACTTATAGTTCCCCAGCATGCCACACTTTAAATATAAGGCACTAAAAGAATAGACACACAGCTCCATGGTTAATGACAATAGGTTAATGTACCATAGTTTGATAGACCCACACAATCACTACACTATCACATCAATAAATACACTAACACAAAACACACACTACACTACACACACACTACCCCCCCCACCCCTACTTCCCCCAAACAACTTACCCCACATACCCCTCCCATCACTAACCCCCCACAACCAAACACCACCTCCAATCACCTGGCTGCAACTCAGAGCATATAGGCATGTAGACCAAGGTCAAGACGAATCTCCTGCAGTTCAACCCGATCAAGCATATGGGGACGAAAAGGTGATTTGATAGCCTTAGTACGTTGCATGGTTTGTTGGTGCCAGAAGGGCTGGTCTGAGTAATTCATAAACTGCTGAACTCCCAGGTAATTTTCATGCACAACCACAATCTCTAGGTTTTACGAGAAATGGTCCAAAAAAGAAAAAACATCCAGTGATCGGCAGCCCTCTGAGGGGCGGAAATGCCTTGTTGAGTGGCCGAGAGGTCAAAGGAAATGGGGCAACTTGGTCGATCTGATAGAAAGGGCACGTGACTCAAATACCACCCGAAACAACCAAGGGTAGGCAGAAGAGCATCTCTGAACGCACAATTACGGTCGAACTATGAGGCAGGATGGGCTACAGCAGCAAGAAGACCACACCGGGTGCCTACTCCTTTCAGCTAAGAACAGGAAACGATGGCACCAATATTGCCCGAAGCTCATCGAAATAGGACAGTAGAAATATTGGAAAAACGATGCCTGGTCTGATGAGTCTCGATTTACTGCTGCGACATTCGATGGAGGTCAGAAATTTGGCGTCAACAACATGAAAGTATGGATCCATCCTGCCTGAATCAACAGTTACAGCTGGTGGTTGTGGTGTCAAGGTGTGGGTGAATATTTTCCTTGGCACTCTTGGGGTCCTTTGGGCTCCCTAGGTACCAATTGAGCATCGTTGCAAACACCTTGTGGAATCTAATTCCACGGTAAGAAATGAGGCAGTTCTGAAGCAAAAGGTGGTCCAACCCTTACAGGAGCATTTGTATCCTAATAAATTGCCGTGATGTATATATTTATATCTATATAGATATATATAGTATATATATATATATATATATAATATATAGTATATACACACACAACCTCCCTAATATATCAAAAAACCATGGAGTGTATGTGTGTGTATAAATTAGATAAAAAGTAAAAGGTAAAAACGTAATGGCTAAATGGGCAAGGTTGATGCACATGGGGAAAGGAAAAAATCCATTACATATTACATGTTAAATGGGAAAAAACCCTCTGGGTAAGCCGTACAAGGATCATTCCTATTTCAACCTGTTGTACAGTACACAAACAATGAAGCAGCCAGTGTCATGCAGCAGCTGCCAAGGCAATAGGATCATTGTGGGTGTATTAAAAGGTGCATAGATGCCATATGATGATAACATTAATTCTCGCCATTAAACAATCACTGTTTAGACCACACATGGAATATTGTGTACCCGTGCACAAAACGACATTAAAGATGCTATGAACAGGTACAAGAATAGGCGGCAAAAATAAATAAATAAAAGGACTGGGGTGGACTGCAATACCCAAAAGAATAGCAAGAAAAGGGTTTTTAGTTTATACAGAACAAAAGGACTGCATTGGGGGGGACATAATAAATATGTTAAAATATATTAAGGTCAATATAGAGATCTCAAGATTTATTTATACCTAGGACTGTATAAAGAACAAGGGGGTGACTTCTGGTTCCGGCGCTGCCGCAAGCAGATGCAGGACTTGTCGGCTCCTCCGCGCCCGCCACAATACCCGCTCATTAGCTGCTTGCCTGACTCAGCAGGGACCCTCCTGTAAACCGGCGGCGTCCCTCTCGGATGGAACGATACCTCCTGAGCAGCACTCAGAAGCCAGGAGCAGCACGAGACCCACTGCACTCTGCAGCCAAGATGGCGCCGGCTCCGCACCCACAGCCCGCCAAGCCTCCCCTGGACACAGCAGGTGACCGTCTCGGCGCATGGGACCCCCTGGAGCAGTCAGAGAGTCTCCTTTGAACGCCGTTGAACCCCAGGCAGTCAAAAATATTCTCCTACTTGAGCGCACAATGCTCCAGAGCATTGACTATAAACGTCTGGCAACATAGGTTGGCCAGGACAGATAAGCACCCTACCTGCAAGCTGCCCTGGAATCAACGTGCAGGCCTTCACTTGTGCTAAGCTCCAGACATGAAAATACAAGCACATCTAACAAGCCTTTGAGGAGCTGGAACTGAGAATTAATGACTTAAAAACATATAACAGTGCTCTAAATGCCAAGTTAAAGCTGTGCGCCAAAGCTCAAATTGCGCAGCAAGAGCGCATCGAAGCGCATTAGAGCGCTTTAGAAAACCGCTCCAGACGGAGTAATTTGTACAGTCATGTCTCTGTGTTTGGGCTCCCCGAATCCTTTAAACAAAATGACTTACCAGGGCGCTCGACATCCACCATAGGTGCTGCATCGAAAGGGCCAACCACATAGGCCCGGAACCTGATCCCACACAGTCACAGAGCCAGGGGTCTCGCACCAGACAAAGAACTCGTACGGTGATCATGAAGTTTTTAGACTTTAATGACAAGACAGAGATGCTCAGGTCTCCAAAAACGTAGAGCCTTCAGCAGGATCTGCTCAGCCCTCTTCCAACAGAAAGCCCGGTTCCAGATCCTTTACCCGGCTATGCTGAAGGTTATGGATCCTAACAGACCTCCGAGACGCTTCGCCTCCCCTGCAGAGGCGGAATCTGCACTTAGCGGCTTGCTGCAAGGAAAGACTTGGTCAAGATTTCCCCCATGCTTCCCTGGGAACAAGCCTGGATGCACCATCGGGCAACGTCAAGAAAAGACCGAATGAAACCTCCTGGACTTTGTCCTCACCTGCACATTCTCCCAAGGAATGCCGTCCTCCCAAAAGGAACCTCAATCCGGACTTCGCTCAGGACTGATTTATGCGAAGTCTCTCAACTTCCAGTCTACATCAGGTTCACATTCGTGAGTTCCTATGTGGATTTCTACAGGCCTGTTAGCATGACATTTGCTAAGTTAGTTTAATTGAGCATTGTTCTTTTTGCTCCATGTGCCATGGACTTCAGTGTTGGGTAGAGCCTCCTAGTCCTTTCACATAGTGGGTGGGTGGGGATGTTTTGTGAAGTGCACTAGCTTGTTGGTAGAAAAAAGGAGGTCACTTTAACGCAATGGAAGGGTATTGGTTATTGGGCATTAGCGTATTGGTTGCCTCCCTTTCGCGTCTTAATGTTTGTAGGTTTAAGCTGTTTCAGATTGTATCTGTGTTTCCGCCAAAAGTCTGTGTCTTTGCCTCGATAATTCCTCTTTTTAGCCCCTTTTCATGCGCTGTACTGGGTCCACAGGGACACCTTCCTTTTCCTAAATTTTGGAGTTACCCCACACAGAAAACCCATTTATACGGCCCCTGGGTATGAAAATCGTCTGTTGGAACACAAAGGGGCTCCGCTCCGCAAACAAGCAGATAAGGGTTTTGCGCCATCTTAAGAAATTGCGTCCCGATATCGTATTTGTCCAAGAGTCACATTTAAAAGATGAAGATATCAGGCGCTTGGAGAAACAATGGGTGGGTTATACATTTAGCTCCCCATCAGAATCAGGCAGAGCTGGGGTAGTCACACTCATTCATAAAAACTTCCCTCACAAATTGGTCTCTCATAGGCATGATGAGGAAGGCAGGGTCTCACACAAGTTAAAAATTGGGGGGGGGGAAACTCAGTCATTTCAATTTATATGGTGCCTAATGGCCAGAATGGCCGATTTCTTCCCCAGAAACATGAAGAATGATCCAGGGGAGACCGAAACAGATACCAAATTTTAGGGGAGCGACAAAGAAATGTCATTGCTGGATTCCATGGGAGGATATGGAAATCAATTCCCCTCAGTAAGCATATCACCCCCAGACGGAGAAGGGAGTTCTGCAGCAAATGCTAGAGGTCACAGGTCTGCATGACTGCTGGAGGGAGGGTAATCCCGATGGCAGGGACTTTACCTACTTCTCCCCAGTCCATCAGTCTTGGTCCCGGTTGGACTATTTACTGGTTTCTGAAGGTCTCATGGGTAGGGTCGAGCATTTACATATCCAAAGATATTGTAAATATTCAGACCACTCGCCCGATCTGTCCTTGGATATAGCCGAAATGTTTCCCAAGGGGTTCGGACTTTACATCTGGAAATTCCCCTCGCTATTAGGTTTAAGACAGACCAATTCGCTGATATGGTGAAAGGATGGTGGGTAGAGTTTGCCTCTTACAATGAGGGACATACCTCAGATGCCTCCCTGTATTGGGCCACCTCTAAGGCAGTTCTAAGGAGCAGGATAATAGCATATACATCTCTGTATAGGTGCAAATTGGCGGCCTCTTTCGCGGCAGCCTCAGAGCGGGTGAGAGAGGCTTATAAGACCTTCTGCTTGACTAACCTAGCCTTGGACAGGATTCTATGGGAAGATGCCAAACGTGAAATTGAACCGTCTGGGCGGAGCGTAAGGAGGAGATACATAGATCTTATCTTCTCTCCTCCCTCTTCAGACACGGGAACAAGGTGGGGAGGCTTTTATCTAGGTTTCTCCGGGGAACATACAAACCATCCCACATCACTTCCATCCAGACCGCGGGGGAGACATCACCTCAGATCCTGCTCTGATAAACAGTACGCTAAGGTGTTTTTACTCCTACTTGTACTCAGCGGAAGAATACGGACAAAAGGAGAACAGCACAAATTACCTCTCTAAAATCAATCTGTCGCAATTGTCAGTTTCTCAGAGGGAGGATATGAACAGGGAAATATCCAAGACGGAGGTTAAGTCAGCAATTCGCCAGTTAAAGTTGGGGAAAACCCCGAGCCCTGATGGGTTATCGGTAGTTTTCTAACCACATTTTATATGGAAATAGTGGATCCCCGATTCTCACTAAATACTAAACTCTATACTGCAGGATGGTCACATACGTCCTGAATACAAAACTGCATTTTAGTTAGGTTATCCCTAAAAAAGGCAAAGACCCCCTCCTCCCCGTTCGTACAGACCCATTTCCATTAATTGACCTGGATCAAGAAATTTTATCTAAGAAATGGCTGAGCACTTAGCAGATGTTTCATTCCATTACTAGTTGGCCTCTCCCAAATAGGTTTAATAAAGGGAGGGTTGTTGGTGGGGAATAATTAGAAAAGTCCATACTGTAATTGTAGAAGGATTAGGCGCGTTTCCCATTCCCGGAGAACGTCCGGTACTCGTGGCCCTTGACGCGGAAAAGGCCTTCGACAATGTTCGTTGGGAATGGCTCTGGCTTGTACTGGATAAAGTGGGGGTCACGGGAGCCTTTAGGACCTTCCTATCCACTTTATACACAGACCCTGTAGCACGTGTCCACACCACGGGATTTCTGTCCACTCCGATAGGCCTCCAAAAGGGACATGCAGGTGCTGTCCCCTCCTCTTTGACTCTGTCCTTGGATCCACTGGACCGCAAACTCTTGTAGACTCGGATCATTTATTTGAAGGGATAAAAATTGGACGTGGAGTAGCGAAGATGGCCCTTTTTGCAGATGACTTGGTTCTGTTCATGTCTGACCCTGTCCAGCACCTCTCACGACTTTCTGACACTCTTAACCTGTTTGGCTCACTCTTCGGCTACAAGGTTAATCCTTCCAAGAGCAAACTGTTGGAAATTGGCTCTAGAAAGCCGAGGACGGGTGCGACCGATTTCGGGATAGACATAGTCAAAGCTCCAGACCATATCACCTATCTGGGGATCAAGATAGGGCGCACCCCTGACACGTATATAAGCTCAATTTTTCCCCTACCTTCTGAGAAAATTACTCAGAAATTGAATCGTTGGAAAACATGTTGCCCCTCCACCAAAGCAGGTAGATTGTCCTGCCACTCTAACCAACGCTTTCTTTAATTCCCGAAGGCTTCTATCCTCTACAGAAATTCCCCATACAGGCTGAGGCACTCCGAATCAATTCTGCTTTTTTCACAGTTTATTTAGGCAGGCAAGAGGCATTAAAAAAGCTGATGCTGGTTTCCTCGAAAGAAGGTTTAAACCTCCCGGATATTAGAGGTTATAACATAGCCTGCTTGGCCAGGCATGTGATGGACTGGACATGGGGTCTAAGTCGATTCTCCAACTGGGACCTGGAAAGAGAAATGATGATGCCTTGGCATCCCCTAGGCCTCTTCCACACCAAATTTACTAAGGTGCCCTGGGTGGTCAAATCGTCATTTTTTCTCCGAGATTCTATCCTAACTTGGAAGAAGCGATCCGCAAGATGTTGGGTCTCTCGTTGATATACAATGTCCAAATACTTGCCCTTGTGGGACAACCCCGACTTCCCTATGGGGAGAGACAATCCGATCTTACAAAGGTGGAGGGAGGGGGGACTGGAATCAGTTGGCCAACAAATTCATGTAGAGCAGAAGAGGTGGCTTACTCCCTCAGAGATGCTTACCAAGTTTTCCCTACTAGGAATCACGATGCCCCTGCCTGGCTTGACCATCGTACTTCTTCTGCACCAGCAGATTTAAAGATGTCTATAAAGAAATCTTTCCAAATACCTTTGATGCTCTGGTGGAGGCCAATAAGAGATCTTGTAGCTTGTCTGGTCTTTACGGGGCTTTGAGGGGTTTGTTCTTGACGAATGCCGAATCCCACTCTTTTCATTTTTGGAAAAGGCGTCTGTATGATGACTTAATTTCAGACAAGATCCTGAAGGGACTCGGTGCTGTCCGCAAACATATTGTTTGTGAGAATTGGAGGGCATCCTTCCTTAAGATCATCCACAATGCCATTTATGGTTTTACTCTTCCCCTTCCCCGAAATTTTCTGATAGGCTACAACATTGCCCTAAATGTGGGTCATTTGGGACAGACTTATGGCATGGGCTCTGGGAATGCGGCCACCGTACATGTGAATCTCCAGGGATGACATGGTTTCCTACCTGAATCAAGATTTTGACACATCACTTGACAAACATTATGACTTGCTGATTTTCCACTGCCTAAGACCCCCGGAGCCTGACACGTTTAGTGGAGACGGTGGTGATGGAGCTGAACAAACCCCACGTCTCCCGGGAATAATCCACATAGCCCTTGTAGTGGCAAAGAGGTGTCTGCTCCTATTTTTGGCTTAAGCCATCTCTCCCCCCACTTTCTCAAGTGGTGAGACAGCTGAAAGATTATCTCATTGCTGATAAATTAGAAACGGAAAGGAAAAAGGAGATTCGCACGCCGAGTTTCTTTAAGCGATGGCGCACATTTATTGAACCTCACTTTTCTGATAGAGAGGTCAAAGCCTTAATGCAAGCATTTAAATTCACAGCGTGGTATTGTAGGGAGGGACTTGGTGGAACTCTAAGTCGCTTGCAAGTTTGATAGGGGGGGCTTGGGTGAAAACAGGGTGAATCAAGTAGATGTGATGGAAAAGCGAAAAAAGTGCAGATTCTGAGGGGTGAAGAGGAAGAGGCACTTCTTTGTTAAGATGTTTGTTATCTATTTCTTTTGTCTTAGGGTTGATCTTGTTTTACAGTGAGGTCAATCTCTTTGGTTTTGTATTATTGGGACATATACTTACCCATTGAATTTGTTACCGATCTTTATCAAAGCCATGACTGTATGTTATAAATTTACAGTTTTTTCCCTAATCTGTAACAGGAACTATGTTTTTGTTTGTTTGTAAAATATTTGAAAATTGAAATAAAATAAATTAAAAAAAATAAAAAAAACAGAACAAGGGGGCATTCTCTACATCTTGAGGAAAGAAAGTTTCTACATAAACACAGAAAGGGATTCTTTACTGTTAGAGAAGTGAAACTTTCAAATTCTCTGCCAGAGGAACTTGTCATAGTGAATTCAATAACAGAGTTCAAAAAGGGTTTGGATGCATTTCTGGAGCGTAATAATATAACAACTTATAAGGACTAGGACTCTGGAGTAGGGTCGTTGATCCAGAGATTATTCCGATTACCGGATTGGAGTCGGGAAGGAATTTTTTCCCTAAATGAGGACAATTGGCTCCTGCCTCATTGGGGTTTTTTTGCTTTCCTCTGGATCAACACTTTAGCAGAATGGGCTGAACTGGGCAGACGTCTTGTCTTTTTACGGACTTACAAACTATGTAACGTACAATTACGTAAAGATAACAAATCCCCCCCAAATAGGTGAAAATATTAGATTAACCAATTGCAAAAAGTGTTAGTGCATTCAAATCTGTGAGTATGAGTGCTTTCACACGAAGTGTTGTTTTGTGCGTTTTTTTAATACATTTTTTTGCAGAAGTGCAAAAAAACACAAAAAAACACGCCATGTGAAAGAACCCTATAAAGGGAATTAAAATGTGTAATCAGGAAGGGGGGTAAATTATCCGGCCAGGAAGTGGTCAATTGATGCGAGAGTGACTCTCCATGGTCCCGCCTCCTGGCCGCTTCTGTGTTATGGTGTGGGCTTGGCTGCCGCTCCTTGATCCCGCCTCCTGCCTCCCAAGTGCCTCCTCTTGGTCCCCGCCTCCTGGCTAGCCCTGCTTGCTTCCGCCGAAGCGGTGACGTGAGTCACAACCACCTTTCCCAAAACCCGCTCTAGATATCCACCCCCTCCTGGCCGCATATGGTAGAGAAGAACAGTGCCACTGCCACACAAAGTGTTTTCAGAGTGCCACTAAGTGTTACGGTACCATGAAAGACACTGACACAGCACCACCAATTGTGAATGTAAGTTAGGGTTAAGGTTACTACGGTAACCCTAAAGCTGGCCATACACCATCAAGGTAAATTGAAGGTGTATGGCCAGCTTTATCTTGAAGGTGTTCAAATGTTGATTTTTGGTTCAAGCATAAATGTGTGATTGTTGTTCATGGAAAAAAAAATAAGCCCTCCCCCAAAAATAAGCCCTGGCCCTTTTTTGGAAATTAAAATAACATGCTTTTTGTGGTCTTATCTGCCATTACAAACACTGCATACGGATTCATGAATATGGACATATTGATATACAAGCAGTAATCAAACACAAAGACAAGGCCCAGCTCACTACACTCTTTTCTACACTCGTTTCTTTTCCTTTAACTCAAAGGAATTAACTTTTTACCAGCTGGAGCACCACACAAAAAAAAATGCAAAGTTAACTTATATGTGCCCCAGGGCTTAATTTCAACAAGTGATATCACTGATGTCTTTCATTAGATCTCAGATCACTAGAAATCTTTTCTTTATTCCTGCAAATAGACAATTAAATCACATCTCCCACACAGTGAAATATGTGGGGAAAAAGGAAAAAAAAAGTATTAGGAGGCATCCATCATTCTCTGCTGGACACTGGCTGTAACATAACAACAACAACCTTAAAACAAAGGTCAAAAATAAAATGTGTACACAATGCAAGACATTAAAATATGCTCATTAAATACCATGTGGATTTTTTTTTATATACTTTTAACCCAATTTATAAAGACGTCTACTACAATTTACATTATAAAAAAGTTAAATTTCTTACATTCAGTTCAATCAAAATATGTAACTGTCTAAACTTTCCAGAAACTGTACTTTCTATAACTACATAACCCTGCAATATAAGGAGCTATAAAACTGTTCTCATATAATGACCAAAGCAGGGCCGTCTTAACATCATTATGGGCCCCTGTGCAGAGCAGTGCACTGGGCCCCACAAAATACACAACCACTCACAGGAACAAATATATACATTATCGATAACAAACTTATATTCTACAACCCCGCAATATACAAGCAGATGATATGGCTCCCCAAGCCATTACTGAACTGCAAGTAACTTGGATTGTATGTCTCTGCACTCTTCCTCCAGAATCTGGGACCTTGATTTCCAAATGAAATGTAAAATTAACTTTCAACTGAAAAGTGTGTGTGTGTGTGTCCAGTCGCAATCCATTCCATGAAAATCTCTCCCTAATTCTTGAATGGCATTTTCTGGACAATCCTTTCAAGGCTGCGCTCATCCCTATTGCTTGTGCACCTTTTTCTACCACATTTTTTTCTTCCACACACCTTTCCATTAATGCTTTAATATAGCACTCTGTGAACAGCCAACCTCTTTAACAATGGCCTTTTGTGGATTATCGACCTTGTGGAGGGTGTCAATGACTATATTCTGGACAACTGTCAAGTCAGCGGTCTTCCCAGCAGGGGCCATTTAAGGGCTTTGGAAACCTTTGCTTTCACGCCACGAGTCTAAAATATTGATCTCACTCACATTATTTTCATTTTCTGATATAGTGGATTTTGGGTTTTCATTAGCTGTAATCCATAATCATTCTCATTCAAAGAAAAATGCTTGAAATCTATCACTCTGTGTTTAATGACTATACAATGAGTGTTTCTTTACTTGAATTTAGGACAAATTAACTTTTCAATGATATTCTAATTTTTTGAGATACACTAATAATTGCCATGTGTAGTACTGACAGCAGGAACATGGGCTGGAAGTGACTCAGTAAAGGCCTTCTAGGTTGTCCATGTCACTTATTCACAATGTTGTCATTTGTCCACTCATGATACACATTGACCACTGCAGCATGCAAACCGTTCACAAATTGTGCCAAAAGCCAATAATCATCCCTTTTTGCAACTCTGATAAATTAGCCCCTTTTACCCATGACAGCAACAAGAGATGTCTGCAGACAGCCTATTGCACCCTTTATATATACACAAAGCCAGCTCATAGTTAGTACGGTTGAAAAAAAAGACACGTGTCCATCAAGTTCAACCAAGGGTGGGGAAAATGTGGGTGAAGGGAGAGACAAGGACTTTAAGCCCAGCCTCACCACTGGTTAATACCCTGAAACCCACAAGGCAAGAACCAATCTGCTCCAGTGGAGACCCTATCTCTAACCCCAGAGCCTCCACCAGCCAGGATCCAGAATTTTACATAGCTACATACACATTAATATTCTTTAGTTCCAGTTAGGTATCTAAGCCTTTTTTGAAACTCTCTACAGTTTCTGCTGTGACCAGCTCCTCAGGCAGGCTATTCCACAGATTGACAGTTCTTACAGTGAAGAACGCCCTTCTCCTCTGGAGATTGAATCCTTTTTTCTCTAGTTGAAGGGAATGTCCCCTTGTCTTTTGAGGGGGCTTCACTTGAAATAATTTTTCCCCATACTTTTTGTAGGGACCATTTATATTTTTATATAAATTAATCATGTCCCCTCCGAAGCTGTCTTTTCTCAAGACTAAATAAGTTCAATTCTACTAACCTCTCCTCATAACCAAGATGCTCCATTCCCCTTATAAGCTTGGTTGCTCGTCTTTGTACTCTCTCTAGCTAGATTACATCTCTTCTATAAACTGGGGCCCGGAACTGAACAGCATATTCTAAGTGAGGTTGCACCAATGCTTTGTACAGCGGTAGAATTACATCCTTGTCCTGCGAATCCATGCCTCTTAATACAATATTTTACTTGCCTTAGAGGCAGCTGATTGACATTGCATGCTGTTCTGTAGTCTATGATCTACAAGAACGCCCAGATCCTTCTCAACAAGCGATTCTCCAAGTTTTTCTCCCCCTAGGACATATGATGCCTGTAGATTATTTCTACCCAGATGCAGAACCTTACATTTATCCACATTGAACCCCATTTGCCAAGTGGATGCTCAAGCACTTGGTGTGTCTAGGTCTGCTTGCAATTTATGAGCATCTTCCATAGATTGCACTACCCTGCATAGCTTGGTGTCATCTGCAAAAATCGAAACCGTGCTATTGACCCCTTCCACTATATCGTTAATAAATACATTAAATAAAAGAGGACCCAATACTGAGCCCTGCTGCACACCACTCACAACCGGGGACCACTCAGAGTAGGAGTCATTTACCACCACTCTCGGAGTACGATCCAACAGCCAGTTTTTAATCCAATTACACACTGTTATCTATAACCCAATGGATTCTAATTTACCTAACAAACGCCTTTGCAAAGTCTAAAAACACAATATCTACAGCTGCCCCGCTATCCAGACTTCTACTCACCTCTTCATAAAAACAGATCAGATTGGTCTGACAGCTTCTGTCCTTAGTTAATCCATGCTGGCAATCACTAACAATATTGTATTTGTCCACATATTCCTGTATATAGTCCCTTATGAGCCCCTCAACCATTCTTCCCACAGCAGATGTTAAACTTACTGGTCTATAATTACCTGGGCAAGACTTGGAGCTTTTTTTGAAGATGGGAACTACATTTGCCTTGTGCCAGTCTCCTGGTAGTCACCAGGGAATCTCTAAATATCATGTACAGGGGCACATCAAGGCCTGGAGCCTTGTTCACATTCAGTTTATTTAACTTGACTTTTTCTACACTGAGCCAATTAATTATAGCAGATGATCTATTAACAGTACTGGCACCACCTACATCTGCACTTGGCCCACCCCCATCAACTACTTTCTCATTGATAGTATATACGGAGCTGAAGAACCTATTTAGTACCTCTGCCTTCTCCTGGTCCCCAGTGACCAGCAACCCATCACAGGTTTTTAAGGGTCCTAATTGCTCTGACTTCGGCTTTTTGGCATTTATATGCTTAAAGAATTTCTTGGGGTTAGTCTTGCTGTCCTTGGCTACCTGCCTTTCATTTTGAATTTTAGCTGGTTTTATCTCTTTTTTTTTCAGATTTTATTAAGCTCTCTGTAATTTTCAAAGGCTGATGCCAACCCCTCTGACTTATTTTTAAAATGCCCTTTTTTACTGTTTATTGCCCACTTAACAGAAGGTTGAAGCGATGTTGGTTTTAGTCGCCTATACTTGTTACCCATAGGAATATATTTTGCAATAAATTTCCCCAAAGTATATTTAAAGCTCTCCCATTTGGCTTCTATATCACTATGTGCTAATAGCTGCTCCCAGACTATGTGCTGTATAGCGTCCCTCATTAAGGAAAATATGGCCCTTTTAAAATTAAATGTATTTGCCTTCCCGCTCTGTTTTTCTTTTTTGCAGTTTACGCTAAAATAAATTATATTGTGGTCAATGTTACCTAGATTTTCAGAAACCGTGACCGCTCCCACAAGTTATGCTTTGTTAGAAAGTACCAGATCCAACAGAGCATCACTTCTAGTGGATTCCTCCACAAACTGCCCCGTAAAATTATCCTCTAATAGATTGAGGAACTTCCTTCCCTTTTCAGTTGATGCAGAACCGTGACCCCAGTCAATGCCTGGGTAATTAAAGTCACCCATTATTACCACTGTACCTGCCTGTGCTGCCCGCACCATTTGATTATGTACCTGTTCTTCTATCTCAGTGATGTACAGGGGTCTATAGATTACACCAAAAATAATATTTTCTGCATTAACCCTCTTGTATTTCCACCCACAATGTTTCCACATCATTAGCTACTCCGCCCTCTATAGCCTCTTTCACATTTGCCTTCATATCACTCCTTACATACACACACACTCCTTCTCCCCTCCTGTTCGCTCTGTCTTTCCTAAATAGATTAAAACCTTGAAGGTTGACCGCCCAATCATGCGAGGAGTCCAGTCATGTTTCAGCAATACCTACCACATCAATCAGCTCCTCTACAACTAGCGCCTCAAGTTCCCCCATTTTGGTTGCAAGACTTCTGGCATTTGTGAATAGACGTTTTAAGTTCCCTTCCAGTCTTACACCTTCCGTCAACGGTTTGGGATTGTATCTAACATGTTCATTAGACGGCATGGGATCATACATTACCCGATCAGTAGACAGCATAGGATTAAACGTTACCGGTTCAGATGATGGCATTGGATTATACATTATACCTTTAGTATATGTAATTATTTATTATACAGTTAGTAGATGGCATGAGATTACATGAGATATTGTGGGTACCTATATCTTCAATGCTGGTTTGCAACACATGGATCTCCTTATCCACTGGTCTCCTCCACCTCCCCCACTCCATCCGCCGATATAGTCTGCCCACTCTCTAACCTATCTACCCCTTCATTTTCTATATTGTCCTCCCTCCTCATCCCTAGTTCAAATACTCCCGCACACCTTCTAGAATGCTTTCCCCCAGCACAGCAGACCTCCTATCATTCAGTTGCAATTTATCTGTAGAAAACAGATTATACCCCAATGAAAAATCAGCCCAGTGCTCTAAGACCCCAAACCCCTCTGTCCTACACCAAGACTTGAGCCATGCATTTAACTCCCTGAGCTCCCGCTGTCTTTCCTGAATAGCGCATGGCACCGGCAGTATTCCGGAGAACACAACCTTGGAGGTCCTTCCCTTCAGCTTGGAGCCTAGTTCTTTAAAATTATTCTTTAGGATCCTCCACCTACCATGTATTCTGTCATTGGTTCCAACATGGACCACAGTAGCTGGGTCATCGCCAGCCCATCCCAGTAATTTATCCACCCGGTCCACCACATGCCGAACCCTGGCACCAGGGAGACAGCAAACCATTCAGTTGAGGCGGTCCTGGCGACAAATAATTCTATCCGTCTTCCTGATTACAGAATCCCCTACAACTACTAACTGTCTTTTCCTACCTGCATTCCCATCCTCCCTACTACTAGTTGGGCTGCTCTTCCGGCTGCAAGGAAGAGCAGTGTCCACTAGGGCTGCCATTTCTGAGACTGATTCCCCAGCATTATCACCCAACTTTGCAATTTTGCTAGGAATCTCAGGAGGAGAAGTGGCCTTCCTTTTTCTGGTACCCTTAGAACTCCCCCTGTCTACATTAACCCAGCTACACGGCACTTCCTGCTGATCCAATACTCCACCCTCAGCATTTAGCCCACTAACTGTTTGCTCCAATAAAAGCAAACTCTTCTCTTCATTGTCAATCGCCCTCAGCATCTCATTTTGCTCCTCTAGGTCTAAAATGCGAGCTACCAGAGTAGCAACATGCGCACATCTGCTACAGCGGTGTTAACCCTGGACCTCTTGCTCCAGTAGTGCATACATAAGGCAGATTGTGCACTGCTGGAAATTGCCAGTGAAACTGCCCACTATCCTGGAGCAACAGCAATGAAGAGAAAAAAAAAGTTAATAAGATTGAAGTATTGACATGTGACTTCCAGCCAAAGCCAGCCAAAAATGAGAATCGTTTTATTCCCATTTTCATTTTTGGCTGGCTTTCTTTCCTTGGAATTAGACTGTGGTTTATCAATTCTGCTATGGCTTTTGTACCATCCAATTAGCCTGGGGTTAGTAAGAGGGATATAATCTGTCCGGGCAGTGCCGACATGTTTGGTTTCCGCCTTTTGTCTACCTCCTAGGGCAAGGGCCTATACCCAAAGAGCTGCATTTCATAATGAATCAGACGAGAAAAGGATGTTACGGTAAATACAAAAATCCAAATTTCTCATCGATATCACTCGGGGGCACACAGCACTTTGGGATGTCCAAAAGCAGTCCCAGAGGGTGGGTTAAAAAATTAGACAGAAAAAACATTTACAGCAGGGTGAGTCAGGTAGCACACTGCTGTACCATACGGCCGAATCCAAGGTATAGACTAAAAGTATGAACTGAAGCCCAGGTCGCAGCCCTGCAGTCAAAGTATGATGCTGCAGCACCCAAGACGCACTGACCGTTCGAGTGGTGACTTGGAATGAAAGAGGTTCACCCCTAGACCAGTATGCTTCAGAGATTGCAGACCAAATCCAGCTGGCAATGGTAGTCTTACAGGCCAACAGACCCCAATGCGGGCCCTCTGGAACGACAAAATTGGATTTGGAACGCCTGAAAGATTCAGTAGCAGCAAGATAGAGCCAAACAGCCTGGATAATGTTCTAACAATTCAGAGAATCCTCCAGAGGATGTACGGGAGAGGAGCAACCACTTTAGGGAGAGAACTGCAATTGCATTCATGAATAGGTGGAGCGGAATGAGCAACCCCTTGCAAAAAAGTCTTGACCTGGAAACGGGAGACCGATGTGTGCTTGAAAAAGAACAGAAAGCAGAAATCTGACCTCTTAAGGAGGAAAGGCCAAGGCCCTGCTCCCGACCTGACTGGAGGATAGTACTCGCAAGGTAGAAAAACACAATAGGTGAAAACCACGTGCCAAATTATGGTTCAAACCATAGAGTCTGAGAGACTACGAGATTCTACAAATGAAGCTGAGGAAAAGCGAGGTGGTACAGAGGACCTTGGAAAGAAAGGACTGAGTGCAGAGGAATGGGCCCTGGGATATAGGCCAACAGGGCGATGAGATCCGGGAACCAGGCAATAAGTCTGGCTGGAACTTTCTTGCTCTGAGGTGTTTGAGCACTCAAGGAAGAAGGAAAGATAGGGGAAAAAAGTAGACTGGCGCAAACTGAGTCCTTGGAAGAACCAGTGGGTCTATGGCGACAGCCAGAGGATCTCGGGACCCAGATACAAAATTCGGGGGCAGGTGGTTGAGGCAGAATACGATCAGATCAACGATGGGAGTGCCCCACCTGCGGCAAAGAAGCTGAGACACTTCTGGCAGGTGAGACCACTCCCAGGGATCCACCGATGTCCGGTTGAGGAGATTGGCCATTCAGTTCTCCACCCCTGGGATGAAAATCGTCGACAGGACAGGACCGGCGACCAGGACAGAACCAAGCGTTCTGCCCATTAACGACTCCTCAAGCCCTCCAGCAAAAACTGCATGGCACCTGGTGCCTCTGTGACCATTCAGATATACCACCAGTATTGTTGTCGAACTGAACCCAAACTGGGTGAACCTGAAGAAGAGGAACCAATGACAGAGCACTACAAAAATGGAACCGAGCTCTGCAACACTGATATGCAGACGAGAATCCTCAGGGGACCAAAGACCATGCGTTGTCCAGGACCCAAACGGCCACCCCACCTGAGGTGCTGGCATCCGTAAGGAAAAAATAAATTCTCCTGAAGAAGCACAGGAAAACCAGCTACCAGTTGAGGTCGACATGAACTTGGGAAGGAAGCAGAATTTCATTGCCCAGAGAAAGTAGGGAGCCATCTCAGCAATGTAGAATGGCCCGCTGGAGGAGGCGAGAATGAAACTGTGCAAACAGCACAGCTTCATAGGCTGCAATCATCCTGCCCAGGACTTCCATGTAAGTGTGAACGGTATACACGGAGAGAGTTTCCAAACAGGAGAAATGCCTGACCATAAGAGTTGAAACTTTACTGGGTGAACGTTGTGTGGGTGCCAAAAAGGTCATGGCTAGGAACCCTGGGATCCCCTGGTATATATAAGCCTGATGCTGGATACATTACATTAATAACCACAACCAGTGACTCCTAAATAGGAATTGCTTGTCCCATGGCAAAATAAAACTCTTAAGGGAAAAAAATGCCAAGTTTGAGTGCATTGGGCATGAGGCCCAAGTCTTCAGGTAGAAAAATGTCTACTTTGGCAATGTAAAGTACATCAGACAGTTAGTTGAGGAAGAAACAGAGATCAGGATCTAGAGAGTCCTCTGGGCTACAGAGGTGGAAAGGATCTCCTATGGCAAATATCTGCCTAGCAAGTAAAAACTGTAGAAGGCTGAAGACATCTTCTTGCAATGAGACTTTATCGTAAGCAAGGCAGATGGTGCCAAGTGCGTAACAGGAATGTCAGGCCTGAATCCTTTTTCGAGAGGAAACTCGTCACCTCATTAAACTACATAGGTAACTTGATCAATACCCAGAAAGTTTCCCATACCGATAAAAAGACTATGCCTAATCCAGATCAAGCAGAGCAGATTAGAAGACGACAAAGGAACTGTGATAGGAGGCTGCGATAGGCAAACAAACAGATGAAGCCCGAACTACGGTTACTGGGGGGCAGAAACACCAATGTCTGGCTAACCAGTAAAAGCAAGTGCCATATGGCCAAGGAGGAAATTCTGCAGTGACATAACAATGCCCTCAAGAAAATAGGAGAGTGGAGCAGAAAAGACTGCTGAAACATGGCGGAACTCCTTTTGTATGAGAGGGAGGATCACACTCCTAATCCAGTGCCCTCTGACATACCTATGAAAACAGCAGACATCTGAACGTCGATGCGTGTTTTACATGCGTCTTTCGGATCCGTTCAAAGAATTGACATGTCAATTTTTGATCCATTTTACGCAGTAGACACTCTATTTCAAACTATAGGGTGCGTTTCTGCTGTACAGAAAACGCATCCAACCACGCACCACTCTTTAGGTACATCTTTGGATACATTTTACCAGGCGCTTTTCAATCCATTTTTCGGATTGAAAAACGCTGTGTGAATATACCCTAAAACGGAGTAGCTTGGTGTCAGTAGGAGGGATATAGTCCGTCCAAGCGGTGTCAACAAGTTTGGTTTCCGCCTAGTGTTAGCCTCCTAAGGCAAGGGCCTATCTCCAATGATAATGACGAGAAAACTGAGCTACAACTGTTCTTCACTATCCTATTTCTCCCTACTTAAAGGGGTTTTGCCACAAAGTGAGTTCCTTACCTGTTACCTGGTCAGCAGAGAATATAAACAAATCATGCTGAGTCATGAACGCTGCAGGAATGAGAGGGAGGGGGTGAGCAGAGACCGAGGAAGAAGGGAGCGTCTCTAAAGTTTACTCAAATAATAACATTACAACAGTGGATTCTCTATACAGCAGACAGACTCATACACTGCACTTTCTCCCCAGCCCCTTGCAAGCTTCTTCATGTTCCCTGTCATCAGATAAGAAGTGCAAACACAAAAGCGGCCAGATCAGCTCCTGTCAGCTCTCCTGGTCGTGTCTAATGTAAACTTTCAGGAAACTAAGGGGGACTGAGCAATGCTGTAGCTTTCACAGGCTTCACTTTTTGTAATCACATATATTTAGAAATTAAATTAAATACCCATTTTGGAGGATTCCCACGTCAACATTACATCGTGGCAAAACCCCTTTAATTAATTTCTCTCTCTTTATAAAATCATTAGCACATCCCTTTGCACTTATTAAAAAGAAAGGGTTTTGAATGTAATGCTTATTTTGACTACATGATGCTTCTTTCCTTTCTCCATTTAGATATAAAAGTAAACTTCGAATGCAACGAGTGTGGTGTATATAATTTATTTTAGCAACACATATAGTCCAACAGTCTAGGACACATTAAAACGTAGAAAAATATAGAACAGATGCTGTGGTATACTTATAGTTTGAAGTCCAGCATATAGCTTTCACCAGATTCTTAGTTGATCCAAGCAGGATAGCTGGGAGACGCTAACATCAGAGCAACCTGCACACTTGTACACAAGTTACAGCTGCCTATAGTAAGTCTATTCAGATAGGCAGGGAAAGTAAGAGAATCTTACACTTGCAAGCAGCTGCATGGAGAATTTTAGACAGCAGTAAGGAGCAAAGTAGCTGTTAGAAGTGAGATAAAACACTCACTATACAGACAACACCATATTTGTGTCTTGCATCTTTTCCCCCTCCCCATAAACTTCTACAAACAGTTTCAACCTGAGCTCTCAGTTTAGCTGAAGACCCTGCAAGATGGATTCCCTTGGCCTAAAAGCCAGTAATCATCCTTTTTTGCAGTTCTCATAAATTGTTCTATTTACCCATGGCAGCAAGGACTGTGTGTGCAGAAAGCCTATCTCACACTTTATATACCCACCAAGGCAGCTTATGACACGACTTTCTTCATGACCTAAGCACTCACACATGACTGAGCGAACAGAAAAGGAAGCAGAAGTGAAGGAGGACAAGGAGATAAGAGAAGAAATAGGTATTTTTCTCTATAAGATACATTACAAAGTTTATTATTTTTATAGTGTTGATTTATGAAAAGCTGTGTTATAATTTGAGGTATTACTTTAAGCTGTTCAGCAATACGTCCATAGAATATTTAAATAATCAAAGAAAACAATTGGTAAGTAAATGCATTATTTTATTTGTAAAACATGAAATTAATGTAATTCATATTTTCACTCTTAAAATGTCATTCTGTGGCTAAATCTATATGGTCAATAAATTATATAACTTTGTCTGACTTTACCAGCACAGTAAACTAGTGGCAATGGCAACATATTTGAAAATATTTATCAGGGTGTTGTGTGTTTTAAGCAACCAGCCCTCTATTTTAAAAAGACAATTTTGTGCAAGTAAAAGGAAATTAGGATCTACCAGAACTACAAATACGGATGCCTCCACAGGTTACACAAGACAGGATATAACAAATGAGAACGCAGCTGTTTCAGGTATGAAGGCACTAGACTTACATTTCCAGGTCCACTACACTCTAGAGTTACAAAGGGAAGTAGGGAATGAACCACTTCCCATTCTTTACTATTCTAGTCTCTGTATTAAGAGAGATATCTTTTCAGTGTTTGCTGTGAAGAGGCCATAGCAGCAAAATTTTAACAGAGTCAACTAGATGTACAATGGCTGGGTATGATTTGACACTGCATAGCAATGTTTTGCACTTGGCATGGGACTGGGGGAGCACCACAGAAAACAAGGTGCAATATAACACTGGCAGAGCAATAAAACACCTCATTACCAAGCCATTTTTCTAAAGGAAAAAGGCTTGTAAAAGTGTGAACTATATTGAAGATGTATGGCAACAGCTCTTGAACCTAAGATTACCTACTTTGGTATTCACTACTCTCATAATGTACAATAGGTTCAATTAGGAAAATTACTTAAGAGTTTTATTACCAGAAAAAAAAAAACATAAAAATCAGGATATCTGTTTGCACAACAAATGAATGTCTCTACATATCTTCATCCCTGCTGTCTTCATCATCAAGGTCATCTTCATCTCCTGCATCTCCAGACTCCAAATCATCTTCATCCTCCACCTAAAGAGAAAGGATAAGTCACTTCATTTTAAAGGTTAGGTCTTATTTTAACCTGTATCTTTTTGGGACCTATGAACCATAAATGTATGGCACAGAGTCCTGAGTATTAAACCCCCAATACGGTTACTCTAAGGTGTAAATCGATAGTTCTAACAGAGACCCTGAGAACGGGACAAAAAAAAAAAATCACATAGATGCTTCCCTTATAGGTTATAAAGACAGACTGTCTCCCTGATGTTGTCTATAATCTTATGGAAGATATATGTTAAAAAACAAATATACGCTCAATCTAATTTGTAAGATATCTAATGAAACAGAACTTCTTGTTTAACACATAAGGTACTTAGATAGCTGGTATAGTTGAAAAAGACATATGTCCATCAAGTTCAACCAAGGGTGGTATTTCATTTGTATAAGTAAAACAATGAGATATAGAACATCAATCTGATAATAAAATGCATATTAAGTTATTAACAATAATTTAACAAAATGTAAATAGTATAAAAGTCCAGCACTTCCATAAAATGAACTTTTATGGGAAATCTAAAAAAAATGCAAATATAAAGCTCAAGTTAAGCATGTTAAATACGCTTACGCTTTTCAGACATAAGTGTCCTTGATTACAGCATAGTACATATGGGACCAATGAATTAGCAATACATCACAAATGTATGATACATGGAAAACATGGTGTGGAAATACAGAATTAAAAATACAAAAAGCAGAAGAAACATGAAATGGATGTGAAAGAAAAAACAAAAATCATAATATTCAACAAATGAACAAATATAAGAAAGGTCTGTTCTGTAATTTATTCCCATAGGATGCCTAGTGTTTAAACATAAAATCCAATGCGATACCCTGCATACGTTTTTTTTGTTTTTTTTAAGACCCATTCCAATCCAAAAAAACACAAAAATACATAAATCTGCATTATGTGTTTCAGCAAAGTCCTTAGTAGGAGACATATTTTTATCTATTTTAGTCACCTCGGTAATGTGTTCGGCACTCCTTTTATAGTAATATTGTTTACCATTATCAAATAAAAATATTGCTTACCATTATCCAAGAAAGAAAACATTTATCTTCTGAGCATACTTCTCACACCACAGAGAGCTGCCACATTTAACCCCTTCCCGACATGGCACGTAGCGGTATGTGTGCTAGCAGGAAGTGCCTTCCCACAAATAGACATACCAGAACGTCCTGCACATTGTGTGGGCTAACAAGTGAGCCCTGCACGATCGCAACATGGGACCAGCGGGTGATAAACCCTTTGCTATTACGATTGCAGCAGCTAAGGTACAGGCAGGAGGAGGGAGCTTCTTCTGCCTGCTATTGGTGCAGCAGCGGGTGTCTGTACCTGACAGCCCGGATGCTTTACTAAAGCATCCAGGCTGTCTGTGACATCACCATGCCTTGCAATGCATTGTGGGGATTGACGGGCATGGTAACTGACAGAGACCAGAACAAAGCAGTTCTGCTCTGTATTAATCTCTATTTTATCAATGATCCGAGGATCATTGATACAAATCCCCTATAAGGAAAAGTGAAAAAGTAAATGTGAAAAAAAAAATTTGCAGGCTTGCAAACGTCTGTTCATCCCGCAAAAAAAAGCCCTTACATAGCTCTGTATATGAAAAAATAAAAAAGTTATGTCTATTAGAAGATAGCGATGCATGAGATTCTTACCTTAAAATCCTTTTCTCGTCTGATTAATTGCAGGACACAGCACTATGGGTATAGGCCTTTGCCCTAGGAGGCTGACTGAATGTGTTAGGCCAATGGACTATATCCTTCCTGCTGACGCCAGGCTGATCAGTTGGTACAAAAGCCATGGCCGAGAAGAAAACTAAAGAAAAAATTTAATCCATCGAGAAAAAAAGAGGGAGGGACCTATGTGACCCAATGAATCAGATGAGAATAGGATTTTACGGTAAGTACAAAAATCCAATTTTCTCACCAATAACATAAGAGGACACAGCACCTTGGGATGTCCAAGAGCAGTCCCAGAGTGAGGGAAACAAAATAGGTAGCAATTAAAAAATTAATCAGCAGTGGCAGCCATCAGCCCACTACTGCCTGATGTATCCTACGGCTGAGCTTTGTGCCAGTCGTGGTCCAGGTATGGATTTGGTAGAACTTAGAGTCTGTATGCATATCTGTGTTGCTGAATATTGATGACATGGCGCCTGGGAGGCACCAACCGCTCGTGTGGAACAAGCGGTAACCCTTTAAACCGATGAGCTTTCAAATTTGCAGACCGAATTCAGCTGGCAATGGTGGTCTTAGAGGCCGCCAAGCCCCTGCAAGGACCCCCTGTAATGAGAGAGAGGGCCTCAGAGTGCCTAAGGGATCCCGTAGCAGAGAGGTAGATCTGAATGGCTCTGACAACGTCCAAACAATGTAATGAACGCTCTCGAGGATGAGAGGGCGATGAGCAACAAAAGGGCAGAGCTATGTCCTCATTAATATGAAAACGATGAAACTACCATAGGGAGAAACAAAGGAATGAGACTTAAGACAACCTTGTTTTTATGGAGAACCCAGAAAAGGGTTCAGACACTCGTCGGAAGGAAGTAATGGCCACCTTCCATGAAAATAAATGTAGGGGACTCCCCATAATGGCCCAAAAGGTGGAGACTGCACGGCCTTCAAAACAAGATCTAAAGCTCATAGTGCGATAGGCCTGTGAACCGGTGGGATGGATACCGTGCAAGAAGGTTTTAACTTACGAGCGGGAGGAAATACATGTGCTGACAGGGCCGCCGATAGGGCAGTACAGGGGGTACTACTGTACAGGGCCCGGGCCAAAGTGTGAAACAAGAGTGCCCGCTGGCAGCCCGCTAGTCACCGGGGCCCGCCGCAGCCCCGTTAACAGTGAACTAGGGAGGGTTGCGATGAAGTGTCTTGATCGCGCCGCTGCCTCTCCTCGGCCACACAGCCTAAGAACTAATAGGCTGTGCGGCCAATGAGCTTCCGGATCGCACCCCCACTGATGTGTTATGACGTCACACCGCCATTATCGAGACAGCAGAGGAAGACGCTCGGCCGGAAAGGAGGTAAGGTAAGTATTATTATTAAACGTGCCTGCCTGAGGGGGCCATATGTACCTGCCTGAGAGGACAATCTATACCTGCCTGAGGGGGCCATATATACCTGCCTGAGGGGGCCTATATACCTGCCTGAGGGGGACATATATACCTGCCTGAGGGGGACATATATACCTGCCTGAGGGGGGACATATATACCTGCCTGAGGGGGGCCATATATACCTGCTTGAGGGGGACATATATACCTGCCTGAGGGGGACATATATGCCTGCCTGAGGAGACATATATACCTGCCTGCCTGAGGAGACATATACCTGCCTGAAGGGGCTTATACACCTGCCTGAAGGGACATATATACCTGCCTGCCTGAGGAGACATATATACCTGCCTGAGGGGGCCCATATATACCTGCTTTACTGAGGTGGCCGATATATGTACCTGCCTAACTGAGGAGGGGAGCTATAGAACTACTAACTGAGGGGACTTATATACCTATAAGTAAGGAGCTGCTGAAAAGTGAGGATTCTAAGATGTGTATGTGGTAAATTCTGCAGAGACGAGTCGTGGCCGGGAGAAGTCATCATGGAGTTCTGGACCGAAAGGAAAAAAACAAGGGGAAGACGACCACTTCTTCCTGCGCTGGTTCCTGGTCCGGGTGCACTCGGGTGACACTGGAGCTCTGTTGGTGTCCCTGGAAGAGACGTTAACTACACTAGTGGCCAGATGTCCCAGAGGTCATCCCAGGCATGCATCTCCCAGAAGCAGGTGAGGGAACACACCATTCACTTGTTACACTGTAGTCAGGTGAGGGGGACACATAGTTTGCTGCTTTAACCCTTTACTTTTCTGTCTGCTTTGCCTCCTGCAGAATTTTCTGTCCAACTTTTTACAATTACAGAAAGTTTTTCAGGATGTTAAGTTTACTCTACTGAAGGGCGACCTACCTAACCTAGCTACTTACCTATTCTAATTGTGGCCAGAGGCAAGGTTTAATAGGGGGTTGCTGGGATGACAATATATTGCTGTACACAAGTACTGTAGTATATTGTACTAGCGATCACTTTGTAATGCGCCTGATTTCAGGGGGGGGGGCCTGCAGGAGGTGGGGCACACTAGAACCTTACGATCCTACACATTTATAGCTTCAGTATGGTAAATCCAGGTGCATTACTGCTGGAACAGGTAGAGCACTTTCAAAGTGGTTTACCTGAGTCACAAGTGTCATAGAATTTGCCTGATTTATGACCCACTGTAGAACAGGTTCATTAATCAGGTGCATTCTACACTATTTATATGTGCAGAAAAATTGCCGTCTAAACGGCAAAAATCATACATGTCCCCCAATGTGTCATTAATATCACACAGTAAGTTTCCACAAAATAAACCCCAAAAATTTGTTTTTTTAGTTTTTAGAGGGGGGGATGGCAGACACTTTGGCTGTATGGGGCCCTGAAATTCCTGCTGGCGGCCCTGTGTGCTGACACAGAACCGATAGGGCAAAAATCTGACCTTTCGGGAAGAAAAGGCGGAGCCCAGGCTCCAGGCCTGACTGCAGAAAAGACAGCACCCTTGAAGCATAGCCTACATAGGGTGAAATTCCTGGGCCTCAGCCCAGGCAGACAATGCCTTCCAGGTACAGTAATAGATCCGGCGGATTGAAGCTTTCGTGCTTGAATGGTCCGCATAACAGTAAAAACCATGAGATTTTAACACAGCGGTTTCAACAACCCCGATGGCAAAAATACCTGCGGTAAAGTGGTTTGGAATAGCGGACCCTGCAAAAGGAGGTCTGGATGTAAAGGAAGTGGCCAGTGTGGAAAGAGGTAAATCAGTGCAAACGGACTCCAAGGTAGAACCTTGAATGAGGAGAGATTTAAAACCATCGAAGTCTGTCGTGCACCACCTCCTTCAACGATAGAAAAACCTCTCGTAGAAGAGACTGGCCAACCAGTTTTCGACCCCTGGAATGAAAATTGCAACAAGGCCGGTACTGAACGCTCTGTCCATCGAAGGATCCTTGCAGTTTCCGGAAAAGCCACCTAGCTTCTGGTGCCACCCTAAGATTCAGATGGGCCACCACCATGGTGTTGTCGGACAGAATTCAAATTAGGTGACCCCGAATGAGAAGGGACCAATGAGTAAGCGGTAGAAAAAATGGCTCTGAGTTCTAGACCATTGATTTGAAGACTGGATCCCTGTGGGACCAGAGACCTAAAGAGGTCCGGGTGCCAAGACGGCGCCCCAACCCAATGCACTGGCGTCTGATGGGATGATCATTCATTGTGGGGACAGAACGACTCCTTCAGATGTCGGGGGTACTAGCCACCAGCCAAGGTCAGCTCGGACCTGGAGTGAAAGGTAAATCATCTGTACAGGACTTTGGCAGTCCTTTCCCAACATGACAGGATTGCCAGCTGCAGACGGCGAGAATGAAACTGCGCGAAGCCTTGAATGCAGCCGCCACCCTGGCGAGATCCCACATGCTATTGCGAAGATTATATAGGGTGCATTTCCGAAGTAGAGAAAACACCTGACCGTAGCCGCTTGATCTTCCCTGGTGGAAGAAACATTCTGGCCACCCGAGTATCGAGAATCATCCCCAGAAATTCCATTCTCTACGATAGGAACAAATACGATTTGTCGCAGTTGATATCCAACCGAGGCGCACTACAGTGTTTAGGATGACCCCGATGCTGTCCAGGCAGGCGCATCCCGATGGAGCATTCGGTGGAAGATCATTCTGGTAGGGAATAAAGATCATGGCCCTGATGTGAAGGATCGCCACTATGGGCACCGGGACCTTTGTGAAGCCTCTTGGTGCAATTGTGGGGCAGCACGGCAGAGCTCTGAACTGAAAATGCCGTGAACCTACTGCAACACGAAGAAACCACTGGTGGGCCAATTGGTACGTGCAGAAAAGCATACTTGAAGCTTATAGCGGAAAGAAACTCGCTCTGCTTCAGAGAGGTCACTACATGCGGTAACTGGGGACTTGCACGCACCGCGCCTTGAGGTCCAACACAGGCCTTACTGAGCCGTCTTTCTTGAAGACCATAAAAAGGTTTTGAATAAAAACCTTAAAACACTCAGACCCGGGTAGGATTACCCCTTGAAAGAAGAGGAGGGCGTAGACTGCCTAAAAAAAAACGCTGCTGCCCAAGCCGGAAAAGCAGGCGGAGGAGAAAGAACTGAAGTGAATCCTGGATCATGACCTGACCACCTTGCGAACCCAGGTGTCATCGACCTGGACCTACCAGATCTCCTGAAGCTGGAGGAGACGGGCCCCCCACTCGAGACAATTTTTCGGGTGGGGGCAAGCCTTCAGACCAAGAGCGACTTGGTGGAAAAACCCTGGGGAGTTCTGCGAGACCGCCAAGATGACAGTGGTCTGACTGAGGGGCGCTTAGTTCCCGTGGAGCGGAGAATTTCCCTGCGGCCTGAAGAAAAAACTCCGAAAGGGCTGAAACTAGGCGTTTCTTGAGTGAATTATGCCGCGCTGGCTGATTTGCAGAGGGTACAACGACCCTCTATGTCCTCTGAAATTAACTCGTCCAAACGCTTCCCAAAAAGCTTGCCGCCAGAGGAAGGAAGCGCAACCAGCAATTTCCTGGAGGCTGAATCCACCAACCAAGCTTTTAACCATCGCAGCTGAGTGAGTGAAGAGCCGGCTTTCCACTGAGATGACACAGACCGTGTATTATCATCCCTGCCTTCTCGATCGTTGTATATACAGAACTCAAAGACTGCCGTTTATACAAGGCAGGAAGCCTCCCGACACCCACGTGAGCACCTTGTATCTTGTTAGTTGCAGATGCTGTTGGCCTTACCAGACACAACTCAGCACTGCAGTAAGTTAAAGGGGATGTATGGCTTCATCAGTTCGGCTGTTCTCTTGAAGCTTGATCCTCTCATTTCCTGAAATTCAGGGGCGTTTCTTCACCTTCCAGCTGGGCGTTTCTTTACTGAAAACAGATGACATCATCCCCCTTTCACTGTTCATGCTGGTTCCAGTGTGTGTCCCCCCCCCCTCCACCTTTCACTGTCCTCTCACTATGCAGTCTTATTTTTTTGTAAGAGCTGTCTACATACCTGCTTTCAGTCTAAACAGTCTTCCATGAACTCAGTACTGATCTCTCACAGCTGGACGGTTGCTACAGTTGAATTCAGCACAGATCCGTCTACCTTCATGTTTACATTAAGGCACCGGGCAAAATAATGCTGTTTTCTGATTATAGGACAGCTGAAGTGTCAATGAGGAGCACTTAGCTGTATAGAGTGAAAATTTTTTCAGTCCCTTACACGCAGGAGCATTAAGGGCCAGTTCACACGGCTTATTGCCGACGTAATTGCGGGACGGATTTCGCCCCGCAATTACGCCGGCTGCCGTGCAGGGGGGGCGGGCCGGCTCATAGACATTCATTGTCCACGGCGAGTACACGCCGTAAATAATTGACATGTCACTTTCTCCCCGCCCGGCAGATTCGCCGAGCGGGAAGAGGACACGGAATCCATAGTTCTCTATGAGAACTGTGGATTACCGTAATGGCTGGGACAGATTCCAGCCGTATTGCAGCGCAGTACGGCGCGCAATACGGCTGCGATCCGTCCCTGCAAAAAGCCGTGTGAACGGCCCCTAAGACACTGGGCACAATTCTCCTGTTTTCTGATTATAGAGACATCTGCAGTGTCAATGAGGAGGCAACTAACTGTATAGAGTGAAATTGCCTATATATTGGCCCCTATAGACTTTCCTAAGCCCTGCCTGCCTTATATATTATATATATATATATATATATATATATATATATTATATATATATATATATATATATATATATATATATATATATATGGCCCATATAGCCTACCCTATGCCCTGCCTACCTGTATGGGGCTCCTATAGCCTACCCTATGCCCTGCCTGCCTGTATGGGGCCCCTATAGCCTACCCTATGCCCTGCCTGTATGGGGCCCCTATAGCCTACCCTAAGCCCTGTCTGCCTATATATATGGCCCCATGTAGTTATCTAAGCTCTGCCTTCCTACCTATATGGCCCCTATGCCCTGCCTATCTATATGGGGCCCTATAGCTACCTAAACCCTGCTTGACTGCCTATATGGTGCCCTATAGCTACCTAAAATCTGCCTATCTATATGGGGCTCTCTAGCTACCTAAACCCTGCCTGCCTGAGTACCTTATTGCCTACCTAAACCTGGCCTATCTGGGGCCCCATATCTAAACCCTGCCTGCCTAAATGGACCCCATATATAGGGAGTGAGGTACTGGAAAAGTGAGGATTCTAAGATATTTGTGTCTAAATCTCCAGGGAGACGTCATCATGGCGGTCTGGATCGAATGCAGAACAAAAGAAAAGTCAACGACTTGTCAGAGAAACGTCACCTGTGAGTCACAAGATGTAACTACTCTTTAATCACATATGTCTGCACAGGCTGTGTACACTGGTATATACCACTACATGGTCACTGTATGGTGGTTATATACAGTCTGCAGAGCCTGTGTACACTAGTATATATCACTATATGGTCACTATATGGCGGTACTATTGGTCTTTGTAGACTGATCAGTAATAGAGATGGGGTATTATTTAGTCCCTATGTGGTGGTAATAGTGGTCATGTTCTGGCGGTGTAATTGGGTCCATATGTAGTAGTGTTATTGGTAATGCTGGTCTTAGTACAGTGGGATTTGTTTGGTAGCAGTATGATAGTGAGATGTATGGTGAGGTATTTGCCCCTTGTATTATCTACATTATCTAACTGCATGTCCTGGTAAATGTTCGTGGTTGGGGAGGTGGGCGAGGGAAGGGGTTAGGGGGGTCCATCCAAGTGTTTGCTTTGGGGCCAGGCTTCTCTAGTTACGCCCCTGGCTTCAAGTGCTTCCCTGGCAATCCAGATGAGCCACCACAGCGGTGTTGTCAGACTGAATCTGAACTGGGTGAACATGAAGAAGAGGGGACCAAAAACTCAGGCCCATTTTTTTTAAATCTGACGTGTCATTTTATGTGGGAATACATTTTTGATACTTTTACCTCTCCATGATTCAGAGACTGTTTTCTCGTGACACATTGTGCTTTAAATTAGTAAGAAATTTATGTCCGCACAAAAATATCAAAATGTTCTGAAAAATTGGAGAAATTTGGCATTTTCAAAGATCAAAAATTTCTGCGTGTAAGACAGATCGTTATTCCATACAAAGTAGTTTATAACCAGCATCAACCATATGTTTACTGTAGGTTGACAATTTTTTAAAGGTCTTTATTTTTTTTCGACATTAGGGGGCTTACAAATTTAGTAGAAATTTTTCACATTTTAAAGAAAATTTGCAACACAGATTATTTTTTTAGGGACCAGTTCAATTCTGACATGGCTTTAAGGGGTCTAGATGTTATATACACCCCATAAATGACTAAATCTAAGAAACTACACCCCTTAAAGTAATCAAATCAGCGTTTAGTAAGTCTGTCAACCCTTTAGGGGTTTCACACAAATGTAAGTAAAGTGGAGGTGAAATGTAAAAAATTTTTTTTTTGTTTTTACAGATTTTTAATTTTTGTTCATCATTTACTGGAAAACCGTAGAAGATGGACAAAAGAAGAACAGGGAAATGCAAAAAGAAAAACAGGGAAATGCAACTCAATATTGATTCCCCTGATTCTGCCGTTTAAAGAGATATACCACACGTGGCCCTAGTGCGCTATTTGTCTCAAGACACAGCGGCGTTGGTGCTGGAGGCGGCAGCTCGGGGCTGTGTGTTGTGGACGCTGTGCACTGAGTGACTGTTTTTGATAAAGGTCCTGCACGACTGAAACGTTATGTAAAGTCACTTAATTCTATATTTGCACATTTTGGAGCCTGTGGATCACAATAAATAATTCTTTCTGTATTTACCTTTGAGTATGGTCGATTGACTTTGTTAAATATTGTTTTACACAATAAAACACTTTAAAATAAAAAAAAAGTGCTTCCACGTAAAAAAAACTATATAAATTGTGTATCGCCATAATAGACTCGACCCAGGGAGTAAAACTAACTTGTCACGGATACTGCATAGTGAGTGCTGTTATAAATAAAAAAAACACTGTTAAGACTGCAGTATTTTCTTCACCCTGCCGTCCAAAAATGATATCAATAAAAACATCAAATCATCCCACAAAAAAAACAAGCTGCTATAAAGAAAAATAAAAAAAAGTTATGGCTTTCAGACTATGGCAAATAAAAATGTTTTTATTGCGTAAAAGCAGTAAAACATAAAAAATATACAAATTGGATATTGCTGTAATCGTATTGAACTGCTGAGTAAAGCTAGCATGTCATTTATACCAGAAGGTGACCGCTGTAAAAAATAAAACACACTACCAGGATTGCTGTATTTTGTTCAAAATGCCTGACAAAAACCTCAATAAAAAGTGATCAAAGCGTCATATTCACCCCATAATGGTACCAATGAAAACATCAACTCCCCTCATAATCAGCTCCGTATACAGGGGAAAAAAAAAAAAGTTATGGCTGTCAGACTAGGATGACATAAAAATGCAATTTTTTATAAATGCATTTTTATTGTGTAAAAGTAATAAAACATAAAAAACTGTATAAAATTTATATCATTGTAATTGTACCGAACCACATAGTAAAATTATCCTGTCATTTTTCCCGCACGGTGAATGCTGTAAAAATAAAGCCCAAAAAACTACGGCGGAACTGCGTTTTTTTTCACCCTACGGAACACATGAGCACTCAAACTGCACAATACACCCCTAGATGAGATCCATGAGGAGTGTTGAATCCAAAATGTGTTGACTTCTGGAAGGTGTCACCTGTTCTGCAACTTTGGGGGCTTTGCAAATGCGAAATGGCCCCACCGAAATTGGATTTTTGTATTTACCGTAAAATCCTTTTCTCGTCCGATTCATTGGGGGACACAGCACCTTGGGTATAGGCCCTTGCCCTAGGAGGCGGATACTAAGCGGATCAAAAGTGTTGGGCCCACCCCAGTGGCCTATATCCCTCCTGCTGACGCCAGGCTGATCAGTTGGTACAAAAGACGTGGCCGAGAGGAGGAACAAAAGAGAACGCCGATTCCATGGAGAAAAAATGAGGGCGGGACCTGTGTCCTCCAATGAATCGGACGAGAAAAGGATTTTACGGTAAGTACAAAAATCCAATTTTCTCGCCAATGTTATTGGGGGACACAGCACCTTGGGATGTCCAAGAGCAGTCCCAGAGGGTGGGCAACTAAAAATTCAACAGCAGTGACCACCACCAGCACACTGCGGCCTGAAGTACCTTACGGCCAAGGCCAAGGTATGAATTTGGTAGAACTTAGAAGAAGTACTGACCGAAGCCCAGGTGGCAGCCCTGCAAACCTGACGCTTGATGGCGAACCACCCAGGCAGCACCAACTGCTCGTGTGGAGTGAGCAGTGATCCGACATGGGCGGGGTTCCCCCCTAGACCGATAGGCTCCTGGAATTGCTGACCGTATCCCGCTGGCAATGGTGGCCTTAGAGACCACCAGGACCCTGTACAGACCCTCAGGAATGACAAAGAGCGCCTCAGCATGCCTAAAGGATCTGTAATGGAGAGGTAGATCCGAACAGCCCTGACCATGTCCAAACAGTGTAACGATCACCCTGGAGGATGAGAGGGCGAGAGGCAAAAAGAGGGCAGAATTATGTCCTCATTGATATAAAACTATGAAACCACTGTAAGGAGACATGAAGGAACAAGACACAGAACAACTTTGTCCTTACGCACACCCCAGAAAAGGGACTTGTATGATAGAGCCGCCTGTTCAGACACTTGACGGATGAAAGTGAAGGGCCCCAGGAAGGCTACTTTCCAAGAAAGTAAACGTAAGGGAATTCCCATAGTGGCCCAAAGGGAGAGGACTCAGTGGACTCAGTCTCTACTACTGACAATAATACAGATTCTACGGATGATCTCACCTCTAGTGCTATTAGCCAACTTCAACATTCTCAATCAAAGAAAAAAAACGAAAAGGGTTCAAAAAACGCAATAGGCGAGGCGAGGAAGGAAAGACAGAAAAAGTCAAAATGAAAACAGGTCAGGCCCAAGAGAATTAAATTCAAAATAAGACATTGATGTCTTGAATCTTTCCTCCTCAGAGCTGGATGCAGCACAAATTAAGATTTTATCATTAGGCCTAAATTTTGGTCTTAAAACAGATCTAGATGTGTTCTCTATGCTCAAGGACATTAATACATTTGTGAGATCTCTCACGCTAAGACGTCATTTTTGGTCTGTTCCTGAAAATGTGGATGACGATACTGCTCCTGGGGATGTCAATTGCGCTCAGGGCCGGATGTGGGTGAATGGTGATGACTGTGGGCGTGAGTCGTTGACTTTTCAGGAGCAGTTGTCAATTGTAACCTTGCAGGAATTACAAAATGAATTGTCTGACCTTTCTGTGCCTGTCTCACAATCTTCATCCTTTTCTGTCTACAATCGGGACTTTTATCCCATCCATTCACATACCCAGAGCATGGATCGCTTCCAATCATTAATTGAAAAAGATCTCAGATTATTAGCTGAAACGGTTTCCCCTGATCATAAATCCGCCAATCTTACTACAATTGAATAGAAAGCATTTAAACAATTAAAGGAGAATTCTGAAATAGTAATTAAGATGGTGGACAAAGGAGGAACAGTAGTAGTGATGGACAAAACTAAATATATCAATAGTGTACAATCCATGCTCTCGGATTCCACTACTTATTGTAGACTAGCACAGGATCCAACACAGTCATACAAAGTAAAAATGCAGTCTATTCTATTGGAGAGTGTAGCTCTAGGGGTGCTCACAAAAAACCAATGGAGTATATAGTTGTGGATTGTCCCGTTGCTCCCATCATGTACGGGCTTCCTAAAATACATAAGGACATCAGTAACCCTCCTATGCGGCCCATAGTTTCGGGCATTGTCTCTCTCTTGGAGAGATTGAGCCAATGGCTGGATGGTCTTTTCACCCCTTTATCTAAGGCCCCAGCCCCACCAAGGGGGACACTCGTGACGTTTTGACCATTTTGGGGGGTTTTCACCTGGGAGGGAGACATGGTGTGGCTGAGTTGTGACGTCGAGGCCCTTTACACCAGTGTCCCTCATCAGGTGGCCCTCCATGCACTTGATTTTCATTTGCTTTTTTTTCCAGCAAAAATTCAAGGGATTTTTTGGAATCAAAATTTTTTCACAGATTTCTATGAACAATTATTTTCGTTCAATTCTCATTTTGTTTGCAGAAAAAGGGGTTTGTCAGGGGGGAAATTCCACCTTCCTTGGCCAATTGGGTCATGGCTTGGGGGGAGTTCGCCTACATCTACACCCCCGAAATCCTTTTTTGCATCACTTTTTTGGATGGCAGAACATCGTGACTCCTTTTTATATGGGGGGGGCGAGTATCTGCATCCCCTTCATTCATATTTTATTTAAACAATCATTTCTGTCATTTAAGTTTTGTGCATCATTGGCCAAAAAGCCATTGATTTTCTTAAACTTGTTTTTTCGGGGGCCCAGGCCAGAAGATTGTTACTAAAACGTACCGTAAAGCTACGGCAGGAAATACTATCCTTCATAATCGCAGCTATCATCCCAAACACACCCATAGGTCTATTCCTGTGGGTGAAATGACCCTTGCCAAAAGAAACTGCAGCAGGGGATGATTTTTGGATTTTAAGCCAAACATCGCAGGGGATTGGGAAACAGGGCTATCCCCCCGTAGAACGGGGATCAACAATTGTAAGCACAAAAAAAAGAGATCAATTGCGATGGGGGGAAGCAGAAATCCAGTGACAGAAAAAATATTTTGGTACTGGAATTACGGCATATCATAAAACAAGGAAATTTCATCAACAATACCCCCTCTTTCTGAAGATCCCATTCTTGAAAGTAAACTTTCAAAGGGTACAATATGCAAAGTACACCCGACCCAAGGTTTTAAATTTTCACCCAATTTTATGTCTTAAAAAACCCAAACAGAATTGGTTAAGCCAAAAAGGGTTTTTACCGCTGTGGATGCCATCCATCCGGGGTTTTTTTTTTTTTTGCCAGATAGTAAAGACTTTTGACAACGGTCAACATACAAAATTGTTTCATATTAAAGAATATATAAACTGCAATTCCCACCACGTGGTATATTTGGCCTCTTGTATGGCATGTAATTTGTACTACATGGGTAGCACCTCTAGGAAGCTTAAGACCCGTATTCTTGAACATCTTAATGACTCACTAATGTTTCCATACGTAATAGGTCCCATCTATCCAACCACTTTAGACATGTGCACAATGGCAATTGCAGTAATTTGAGAATAATGGGGATAGAGAGAGTGATCAGATCTGCTCGGGGTGGACACATCAATCATATTTTACATGATAGAGAGGCCTTTTGGACCTTTGTGTTGGAAACTACGGTACCAACAGGGTTGAATCTAAAATGTGAATGGATGTTTCATTATTGAGATTTATCAAAAATAATTGGGTGTTGCTGTTTTTTTTCACGTGTCTCTAATCAATTAAGTATATTTCATTTTTTAGTGTAATGTTTTTATATTTATTGTGCATTAGTTTATTTATATTTAGGTGCGCTTTTTGAGTGTTATTTTTTACCTGTCCTCGTCTGCATATGCTTTTGAGTTCCTAGTATTTCCATCTTCTAGGATGTTTTTCTGATTCCCGGCGCGGTATGACAGGGTACGCTTTGGTTTCCAGGTTACCCGTGGCGTCTCAGATTCTTGAGATGCCGGGGAGGATCCCTTTGCGTTGCCAGGTTCTGCCACGCATGTGTGTGTCGGGTCGTCCTGGATACTCGCGGTGTCCCGGAAGTTTGGGGCGCTGGTGGGCGCGCGTGCGCGTTGTCCCTGGCGTCCCGGAAGTCCGTTGAGCCGCGACTCAATGGCGGAGGCAGACTTGGACAGGTGAGTTTGTTGATTCATCTCTTATTAACAGTATATATAAGTGCACCGTCTGTTTGTATTTTATGCCATGACTAAGGGTGGACTGTCACCCGAAACACGTCGGCGTTCACTGGGTAATTTTGCTATGCTGTGGAGGGTTCTCCTTATAATTTAATGGATCGACAATAAACATTTGATATTTTATTGGATATTCCTGGAACCGCTGTGTCATTTACCTTGCTTCACTGTACTGTTGCACGTCTTGCTCTGGACGGGACACGTGTGGACGCCTTTCACATCAAGTGGTGAGCTTGCTAATATTTGCATTTTTTCATCAGAGGACTGCAGGCCTTCAAGGAAGATTTAAATCCCAAGGTTCAATAGGTCTATGAATCAGAGGGATGAAATGCGCGACCCCCTGTAAACAGGTCTTAACCTGTGAGCGGGAGGCCAACCAGCGCTGAAACAAAATCGAGAGAGCAGAAAATCTGAACTCTCAGGGATGGCAGGCAGAGCTCAAGCTCCAGGCCTGACTGCAGGCCAGACAGCACCCTTGGAGTAGAGCATAGCAAGGGGTGAGAAGGCCTTCCAGTCACGATGATGGATCCGGGCGGATTGAGGCCTGTGTGCTTGAATCATGGTCCGGATAACGGAACCGGCAAACCCCGCGATTTTAAGATCACGTTATCAACAGGCACGCCATGAAAATGCAGCCGCGGTACAGTTGGGTGGAGCAGAGGACCCTGCGAAAGGTGGTCTGGGCGTAAAGGAGGCGGCCAAGGAGCGTCCGCCAATCGGGCGACGAGACCCGTGTACCAAGACCTGTGGGGCCAATCCAGGGTGATGAGAATGTCTGGCATCCTCTCGGGTTTGAGCCCTCGAGGAAGAAGAGGCCAGGGTGGAAGAGGTAGATCAGAGCAAACCGACCCCAAGGTAGGACCAGCGTGTCTACCGCGGGAGCCAGGGGATCCCTGGACACATAACTCGGGAGTTGGTGACTGAGGCGAGACGAAGAGAGACCGACGTCTATCGTGCCTCACTTCTGGCAAAGTAGGTGAAAAACCTCTGGAATAACAGCCCACTCCCCGGAATAGACCGTTGCTCAACAGAGATGAGCGGTTCTCCACCCCTAGAAAGAGAATCGCTGACAAGGCCGGTACTGACGCTCTGCTCAGCGAAGAATCCTTGCAGCTTGCCGAAAAGCTGCCCGGCTTTTGGTGCCACCCTGATGATTCAGATAGGCCACTGCCGTGGTGTTGTCAGACTGAATTCGAACTGGGTGCCCCCAGGTAAGGGTGGACCAATGCCAGAGCACCTTGATTTGACGACTGGATTCCCTGCGGGACTAGAGACCCTGAGTCGTCTAGGAGCCGAGGACGCCACCCCACCCCGAAGCGCTGGCATCTGTGGGGAAGATCAGCCATTATGGGGACCGAAACGACCGCCCCGATGTAATGCAGGGGAGGCAAGCCACCAGCCCAGGTCGGCTCGAACCTGGGGTGGCAGGTGAATTGTTGTGCCCAGGGCCATTAGAGACCCGTCCCACCAAGACAGGATCGCCCGCTGCAGAGGGCGAGAAAGAAACTGCGCAAGAACAGCGCTTGAAGGCAGCCACCACCCTGCCGAGAACTCGCATGCAAGCACGAAGGGTATATTGGGTGCGATTCTGAAGTAGAGCAACGTCTTAACCTAACTGCTGGACCTTCCCTGGTGGAAGAAAGACCCTATACACCTGAGTGTCGAGAATCATCCTTAGAAACTCTATCCTTTGTGATAGAATGAGACAGAGCTTGCCGAAATTAACTATCCACCCAAAGCGCACTACGGCGTCTAGGGTGATCCTGGTGCCGTCCAGGCAGGCGCATCGAGATGGAGCCTTCACTAGAAGGTCATCCAGACAAGGAACAACAGTCGCCCCTGATACGAAGGATCACCATTAGGGGCTCCCGGACCTATGAGAAGACCCTTGAACTTACAGTGCCGTGAGTGTACAGCGACATGCAGGAACCGCTGGTGGGCTGGGAAATAGGGACGTGCAGATAAGCGTCCTTGAAGTCTATAGCGGACAGAAATTTACGGCTCCAAGGGGCTTCCATGACCGAAGCAACTCTTTTTGGGAACCGGACCTTGATAATGGTTGAGCTCATTGAGGTCCAACATTGGCCCTACTGAACTGTCCTTTATGGGGATTTTTATCCGACGTCTTCAGGCGTTGTGGCATCACCCCTTTGGTAGCTTGCACCCAAGTGGGGTCATGGAACCGTAAAGGGCCGCGGGGGCGCAGGGGGGACGGGTAAAAGGCAAAAAGGAAGACCGTCACAAAAGCCTGACGGGCCCTGGGGGTGCCACGTCCCAGTAAAAAACGCGCGCACCCCCCTGTAGGAAAACCCAAAGGGGGGCTCTAAAAAACTCCCACAAGTGAAGCCGGGGCGCTCGAATACCCCCCCCTAAAAAATTTTTGAAAAAAAACCCCTAAAAATGCTCGGGCTCGGAGACCGACATAATCCTCCCAAAAGGGAGGGGGGTTTTGGTTTGCGAAAAAAACGCTGACGCCCGAGCCAGAGAAACAGGCGGGAAGAAAAGCTGAAACCGTACTGGGGGGTGGGGGGGGTGGGGAGCTGAACGAAGTGAAACCTGTAACCTGAAGAGGCGACCTCGCGAACCTAGGCATCGTTGACCTGAACCTGCCAGATCCCTTGGTGCTGGAGGGGATGGCTCCCCATCCGAAACAGATTTTCAGGTGGGGGCAAGCCCACAAACCAAGTGTGACTTGGGGGAAGAGCGCTTGGGCGTTCTACGAGACCGCCAGGCAAAACGGCGGCTGAGGGGCACTTGGCTTCCGTGGAGCGGTCTGTAAGAAAAGGTCCAAAAGAGCTGAAAACTAAGCGTGCCTTTTAAGTGAATGACGCCGCGTCGGCTGGCCCCGAGGGGGGGGGGGAGGGGGAGATACCATGACCCCCTGTGGCCTCTGAAATAAACCTGTCGACATGCTTTCCAAAAAAGCTTGCCGCCAGAGAACGGAAGCGCAATCAACAACTCCCAAGCTGCATCTGCTGCCCAGATTTTATCCACAGGGAGCAGCGAACGGCCACCGCATTGGCCGACGCTCTAGCCATTAAACGGCTGACTCAAGCGAAGCCTCACTGGGAACTTCAAAGCCCCTGAAAACCAGGAAGCAAGATCCCACAACTCCTCTGTGGAAGCTCCTGCTGACAGCCCCCGCTGTAGCTGCTTTAACCATGCAGGCTCTGCTGACCCGCAAAGAAGCAAATGCAGGTCGCACACTGGTCCCTAATAGCCCAGATAAGGGCATGGGCCGCTGCTGCCATTCATCTCTGTCTGGCTCAGAGTCAGAATCAGGGGAGTCCCCACTTGAAGAATGGAGAGTCTATCTCTGACCACTGTCTGATTGGTAGAGAGCTCAGGTAGTAACGAGGAAGAGAGAACTCTAACCCTATGACGCGAACACTCCGTACGGGCTGCGCCGGGCGCTGGACTCTGTAAGGTGCAAGACGGAGCAGCGAGCAGAAACGGCATATGGTCTATGGTCAAATTCATAACCTGGGACAGTATGGACAGGTCACCCACTGCTAGTAAGAGAGACCTGGCCCATTCCGGGGCCACCGATCCCTGACAGGCGGGGTCGGGCCCCGCGGCAGTCAGCTGAGTAGCGCAAAGGGCCCAACAGGCTCTGGGGCCGGCCACACAAGAAATTCTTGTGGCGAAGGCCGCTGGCGACACAAGTCGCCACTGCTTTGGATGTGGACGCTTTTAACCCCTCATCCTTGGAAAGGGACATGGCTGCAAGCGTGCTGGGCAGGGATAGATGGCCCAAAGAAGGCCAACTTACCACCCCAAGGAGCTGTGTCCTCCATGGAAGCCAGGAGATGCAGCCAGCAGCCAGGACGCCAAACGCCAGAAAATGGCGATTAGGCAACGTCCCCAACACAAGCCTGGGCTGCTGAAAGTCCTGCCCCATCCTGGTAGGGGCCTGGACCTGTTCGGAGCCGCCCCCGGGGCATTACAATCCCAGGAAAGGGCGCGGCCTAGGCCTCCAGAAGCCGGGGCCTAAATGTGAATTTGCGGCCTGTAGAGTCGGAACAGCCCCGAACACCGCCAAAGCGGGTAAGGAGATCCCGCAGCCCCTGGGAGGACACATCTTGCCCCCCAGCAGCCAGTGCCAAGCCTAACGCTAAAAAAAAAAATTGTGAAACACCTGTGGGGTCGATATACTCATTACACCCCTTGATATATTCCGTAAAGGGGTTTTGCCAGGAAGAGAGTTCGTTACCTCCTTATTAGCACAGAGGAGAATACAAACAAATCATGCTGATTCATGAACGCTGCAGGGGTGAGAGGGAGGGGCTGAGCAAGGAGTGAGGAATAAGGGAGCTTCTCAAAAGTTAACTCAAATAATGACATTTCAACACTGCAACTTCTATACAGCAGACACAGGCTCATACACTGCACTTTCTCACTAGTCCCTTGAAAGCTCATTCATTTTCCCTCTCATCAGATAAGAAGTGTTTCACACAAGCGTGGCCTGTCAGCTCCTCTGGTCGTATCTAATGCAAACTTTCAGGTAACTAAGGGGGACTGAGAAATGCTGTAGCTTTCACAGGCTTCACTTTTGTTAATGACATATATTTAGAAAAGTGATTAAATACCCATTTTGGAGGATCCCATGTCAACATTACATCGTGCCAAAACCCCTTTAAGGGGTGTAATTTCCAATATGTGGTCTTTTTAAGGGAGTTTATTAAATTTTAGCACCTTAGGGCGTCCGTAAACCTGAAATGACGCCTAAATAAAATCTTAATGAAAATGAGACCCCAGAGTCCGGTAGGTGTTCCTCTTATTCTGGGTCTTGTGGTAGAGACAAATAGCGGAATAGGGTCACATATTGGATCTCTGAAAACGGCAAAATCTGGGGAATTGATGTTGAGTTTCATTTACCTGGTGGCATCTACCGTGCTCCAGTGAATAATGGATAAAAATTGAAAATCTGCACACAAAAAAAGGTTAAATTTTGAAATTTCACCTCCACTTTGCTTTAATTCCTGTGAAATACCTAAAGGGGGTAACAAAAATGCTTTTTTAAATACTTTAAGGGGTCTAATTTCTTAGATACCTTCATAAATTATCCCATCTAACATAGAGGCCCCTCAAAGTCACGTCAGAACTGGACTGGTCCCTAAAAAAAAAAATCTATTTTGCAAACTTTCTTGAAAATGTGAAAAATGACTTCTAAATTTCTAAGCCCCCTAATGTGGTAAAGAAAAAAAATGATGCCAACCTACAGTAGACATATGGTAGATGCTAGTTATAAACTATTTTGAGTGGAATAACTACATGTCTTACACGCAGAAAGTTTTGAACTTTGAAAATGGCAAATCTTTCCAAATGTTCATGATATTTTGATATTTTTCACAAATAAACAAGGATTGTATTGACCAAAATTTCTTACTTACTTAAAGCACAATGTTTTCATGGGAAAACGATCTCTGAATCACATGGATAGTGTCAAAAAGTTATTATCACATAAAGTGACATGTCAAATTTTAAAAACGGGGCTCTGCCAGGAAGGCCAAAACTGGCTCCGGCTGTAAGGGGTTAACTATGCTGCACAGGTGATTTCATTATTGTCAGCGTATTGTGGGAGATCCTGAAAACATGACCTGTTGGTTGGCCTTGAGGACTGGAGTTGGGGAACACGGAGTTGGAGGATTGCTTGACGATTCTTCTTTCAGGGTGGCTATGACCTGAGAAGATTAAGGCTATGTCCCCACTGCACACATTTTCAGTAGTTTTTTCATTTTCATAAACTGCTGAAAAACAACTGAAAACAGATGCCATAGACTTTATTATGAAAAAAACGTTCTGTAGCCTGCACAAAATGTTTTGCTCGTGTTTTGAAACATGTTGCAAAAAACGATAGAGCAGAACAGAAAATTTACTATTGGAGTCTATGTAAGGTGTTGGGCGTTTTTTGACAGAAATCCACAGCAATTATAATACTGATTTGGTTTTCTGTGAGATTTTTGTCCAATGACGTGTAGACCTAGCATAAGTATTATCAACAACATCTGATAAGTGTGCAGAACCCCCTCCTCAGTCCTTTCATGTATTGCTTGTCATTTTCTAATGACCTAGGCTACATCTACACATTTTATGTTAAAATACTGTTGAAAATCCAACGCTACTTTAACATAGCAGTTAAGCGGTTTTTGGAGCGGGTTTGCGCTAAAAACTGTGGTCGGTTTCCAGATTTGCTGCCGGACCAATACATTGACTGTAAGGGAATCCGCGCGGAAGACAGAACATGTTCTATCTTTTGGCGGAGGGCTAGTGGTTTACAAATCTGACCGTAGAAAATCAGTACTGTGTAGACTACAGCACGGATTTTCTATTGCTGTCTATGGGGCACTGGTTACAGTTGGATTCTTGCTGGATTTTAAATACTGAATCTACCGAAAATCCGACCAGGAACCAGTGATGTGTAGATATAATAGTCCTAGTGGTCTAGTCTAATCTTATCTCTGTGTTGAAATATAGAAATAAGCAGCACACTACTGTCTAAATAAAAAAAAAGTGCTGAAAATTCTAAATAAAAATAGTTTTCCAGGAATAATAAACAAAATCATATTTAACCCCTTACCACCAGAACCAGTTTTGGCCTTCCTGACAGAGCCCTAATTTTAAAATTTGACATGTGTCACTTTATGTGAGAATAACTTTCTGACGCTTTTACCCATCAAAATGATTCAGAGATTGTTTTCTCGTGAGACATTGTGCTTTAAGTTAGTAATACATTTTGGTCCAAAAAGTCCTTGTTTATTTGTGAAAAATATTAAAATATCATGAACATTTGCAAAAATTAGCAATTTTCAAAGTTCAAACATTTTTGCGTGTAAGACAGATAGTTATTCCACTCAAAATAGTTTATAACTAGCATTTACCATATGTCTACTGTAAGTTGGCATCATTTTTTAAATGTTTTTTTTTTTGTACCACATTAAGGGGCTTAGAAATATAGTAGTAATTTTTCCCATTTTCAAGAAAATTTGCAAAACAGATTTTTTTTTAGGGACCAGTCCAGTTCTGACGTGGCTTTGAGGGGCCTGTATGTTAGATACCCCAATAAATGACCCCATCTAAGAAACTACACCCCTTAAAGTATTTAAAAAACCATTTAAGAAGTTTATTGACCCTTCAGACATTTCACAGAAATTAAAGCAAAGTGGAGGTGAAATTTCAAAATTTCACTTTTTTTGCAGATTTTCAATTTTTATCCATTATTCACAAGAATACGGTAAATGTGATCATGGAAATGCTACTTAATATTGATTCCCCAGATTCTGCGGTGTTCAGAGATATCCCATATGTGGTCCTAGAGTGCTATTTGGCTCAACCACAACCCCCAGAATAGGAGAAGCACCTACTGGACTCTGGGGTCTCATTTTCATTACGATTTTATTTTGGTGCCATTTCAGGTTTGCGGACACCTTAAGGTGCTAAAAAACTTAATAAAAACCCCTAAAAAGACCCCATATTGGGAACTACACCTCTTAAGGCATGGGTGTCAAACTCCGGCCCTCCAGCTGTTGGGAAACTACAACTCCCATCATGCATTTGTATAATCTATAACAGTGTGCATGATGGTAGTTGTAGTTTCCCAACAGCTGGAGGCCGCAGTTTGACACCCCTGTCTTAAGTAATATATCCAGGTGTGTAGTGAGTATATCGACCCCACAGGTGTGTCACAAAATTTTTTTAGCGTTTGGCTGTGAAAATGAAAACATTTTTTTTCCCAACAATCTACAATTTTAGCTGAATATGTTTAATTTTTACAAGGAATCCTGGTAAAAAAGCATCCAAAATTTTGTCACGCAATTTCTTCCAAGTTCAGCAATACCCTACATGTGGGTGTAAACTGCTGTTTGGGTGCATGGCAGGGCGTATAAGGGAGAGAGTGTTATTTGGCTTTTGGAACGCAGATTTTGGTGGGGTCCTGTCGCATTTGCTGAGCCCCCAAAGTACCAGAACAGGTGAAACCTTCCAGAAGTCACCCCATTTTGGATTCAGCTTCCCTCAGGGATCTCATCTAGGGGTGTATTGTACATTTTGGGTGCACAGGTGTTCCATAGTTTTTTTTAGCATTGGCCAATAAAAATGGGGAGGGGAGAAACACAATTCCGCCATTGTATTTGGGCTTCAATTTTAGTGTTTGCCGTGCAGTGTAAATGACGTGATAACTTTACTATGGGAGTTGGTACAATTGCAATTTTATATAGTTTTTTTTATGTTTTATTACTTTTACACAATAGAAATAGGTCTATAAAAAAATGCGTTTTTATGTTTTCCTATTCTGATAGCCATAACTTTTTCAGTTTTCTGTATACAGAGCTGATTATGGGCTTGTTTTTTTGCGGGATGTGCTGACGTTTTTATTAGTATCATTATGGGGTGCATATGACGCTTTAATCAATTTTTATTAAGGTTTTTGTGAGGCATTTTGAACAAAATCCAGCATTCCTGGTAGTGTTTTTTACAGGGCTGTGGAGTTGGCAAGCCGAAGCCCCGACTCCGACTCCTCAATTTCCCAAACCCCCGACTCCCAACTCCCTCATACACGGCGCATGTTTAAGTGATAACTTTACTGTAGTAAAATGGTCCCATCAGGCTGTTTATTACCTTATGATACAATAATGAAGCTATTTAGGTAGAACAGACACTGACAAGCAAAATGGTAACAATGTTTTGATCTTTTAAACACTTGTGGGTAGAGTTGAAGAAAAAGCTGTATTTGTATCCAAGTCCATTCTGCACCAACATTGGGAATGTGTAGAAGAGACCTGGGATCAGATTTTGGTCAAGACATGCTTGAATCTGATTCAGAGCCCAGAAGGATTCAGGCAGTATTGAAAACCAAAGCTGGATTTACCAAATACTAACAAAATAATAAAAATTAAAGGGGTTGTCTCACTACATTGATTCATCTTACCTCAGTCCTGTTTTCTTGGTTTAATTTTGAATTCAGCGGCATGTTTACTGGCTTCCACTAGGCTGCAGTATAAGTAGGGTCTGTAGCTATAGCAATCAGTGCTGGCAGCCTATCGGGCGAGATCGAACAGGTCTGTAGCTATAGCGACCCAAGGAGCTGATGCAGCTCATACAAGAGGGGATATCTAGGAATAGGTAGGGCACTGTTAATAGACACATATTGAAAAGTGACTTGTTTTTACAAGATCTTTAACATAAAAAGTCATCCTTGTAATGAGACAACCCCTATAACACTTTGATTTTTAGGAGCAAAACTGTAACTAAGCAGATGCTAAATACTTGCAAGTCAAATGTATGTATAAGATAGGTAAGATGACTGTATATAAAATTACACTAGCCTCATGTACAAAGCTGTAGTGGATGGAGAGATATGGAGCCTGAAAGTCACAAGTTCAAATCATTGTTACCATTTTGCTTGTCAGTGTAAAATATATTTATTGGATATGACTTTAGGACACCAAAAAATTGTAAATATGCAAAACATAACGGCCTCTACATTAACTTGGGTTGGGCGCAAAGTGGTGACCACAGGGGCAACATCTCTAACAATGTCAGGATATAAAGGAATTGCCTCAGCCACAGTCAGTTTTGATGAATGGTTGAACTCTTCTACTTCTTTGAAAACAGGTGAAAAATTTTGCTGAAATTTGTTTGCCCTGGGAGCGGAATCTTTTCCCCTGGAGCAGCGCTTTGCCTGCTCCATGTCATCAATTACACTCCTCATGTGATGAGGCTGAAGATATGAGAGCAGTAGCACTGGCCGGACCCAATTCCTCTTGCTCTTTACATCTAACTGGACCAACTAAATAGATATTTTGGGAGTCGGAGCCGGTCCATTTTATGACGACTCCAACTCCTGCAAAATAGCCACCGACTCCGACTCCACAGCCCTGGTTTTTTATTTTTATTTTTTACAGCGGTCACCGTGCGGTATAAATGACATGCTAGTATTACTCAGCAGGTCAATACGATTACAGCGATGCCCAATTTGTACATTTTATTTTTGTTTTACTGCTTTTACACAATAAAAACACTTTTATTCAAAAAGGAAAACACGGTATTTCAAGCCAGGCTATAATCCCCACGCTGCCATTTGTTGTTCTCTGCTTTTATTTAATAGGGTAATATTGATTACGTCTTACTTCTCTTATGATACACTTGAAATACTTCGTACAGATGGTACATATGATTGCTGTTTTTGCCTTTTGTTTTCCACTTTCCTTTCAATGTACCTATATTGTACTAATCATTGACCTGTGCTATGTATATCATTATTGATCGTTTTAATGCAGTGTTTTGTGACATGTGTTGAATACTTAATAAACTGATTTGAATATGAAAAAAGAAAAAAAAAAAAAAGGAAAACACGTTTTTGCATCGCCATAGTATGAGAGCCATACATTTTTTATTTTTCTGTGTACAAAGCTGTGCAGGGGCTTGTTTTTTGCGGGATGAGTTGATGTTTTTATTGGTATTATTCTTTTGGGGGGACAAGACTTTTTGATCAGTTTTAAATCTGTTTTTTGGAAGGCAGGGTGAAGAAAATACTGCAATCCTAGTAGTTTTTTTTATTTTTATTTTTAACAGCGCTCACCGTGCAGTATCCATGACCAGTTAGCTTTACTCTCTGGGTCGATACGATTACGGCGACACCCAATTTATATAGTTTTGTTTTTTTTTTTTTTTTTTGTTTTTTGAAGCACTTAAAAAAAAAAAAAAAAAAAAAAAAGTGTTTTATTGTGTAAAACAATATTTATGCATCGCTATCCTGAGAGCCATAATTTTTTTTTTATCTTTCCGTATACAGAGACGTGTAAGGATGTTTTTTTTTGCGGGATGAACTGACGTTTTAATTGGTACAACTTTGGCGTTTATCTGAGTTTTTGACCGCTTTTTATTCCATTTTATGTGCTGCAGGATGAACAAAAATTGCAATTCTGTGACTGCTTTTTGTTTTTATTTTTTACGATGTTCACCGTACAGCTTAATTAACGTGACATATTTATAGGGTGGGTCGTTACGCATGCGGCGATACCAAATATGGGTACTTTATTTATTTTTGATCTTTTTTGGGGCGATTGACATTTGTAAAGGGCGGTGTACGTGTTTTTTATTTTATTTTTTGTGTTTGTGGTTTCCTTTTTTTTTACTTTTTCACATTTTTTCACTTTTCCCCAGTGGAGATTTGTAACAGCAATGGTCAGATTGCTGTTTCAATGGTAGACCTGTACACAGTGTTGTTGCTGTGTACTGGTCGCCATGGTAACTGCCAATCACCATGCCTACAAAGCATTGTCTGCATGGTGATGTCACCAGACTACCCGGATGCTTTCAGAAAGCATCCGGGGAGTCGGGTAAAGGACCAGCGAGCGGCATCTCCGTCGCTTGCTGCGTCGGATCGCAGGCAGAAGGAGCTCACTCACTCTGCCTGCAGCTTCGATGTCGCGACCATGATAGGTCGCGACATCGAAGGGTTAATCACCAGCGGCCGGAGCTCACTCCGGCCGGGGCTGATGCGGCATGAGGCCTGCGGTGATTTACCGCTGGTTCCATGTCACGATCGTGCGCGGCTTGCCTGTAAGCCCGCACGATCGCCAGGATGTATACATACGTCCATTTGCGGGAACGCACTTCATGCTAGGACGTATGCATACGTCCAATGTCGGGAAGGGGTTAAGGGAACCTATAACGCTGAACATGGCATCTGATCTGCCAGCAGCATGATAAAGAGCAGAAGGAGCTGAGCAGATTGATAGTTGTGTGGAAGAAGATTCAGAATAACTTGTAGCTAATTGATTAAAATCTCTGCTCATTATGAGTTTTAGAGTCCAGTGATTGGTCCTACTCCGTGACCAACAACTATTTCTGTACGTCTGCTCACAGGAAAAAGCGGTCAGTCACCAAGTAGGACCACCCACTGGACGCCTGAACTGAAAATGAGAAGAGGGTTAGATTAATAAAAATTAAAGGGGTTGTCTCCCCTACATTGATTCATCTTACCTCAGTCCTGTTTTCTTGGTTTCATTTTGAATTCAGGGGCATGTTTACTGGCTTCTACTAGGCTGCAGTAGAAGCCAGGTCTGTAGCTGTAGCAACTAGTGCTTGCAGCCTATCAGGAGAGATCAAACAGGTCTGTAGCTATAGCGACCTGAGGAACTGATGCAGCCCATAAAAAAGGGGATATCTCAGAATAGGTAGGATACACATATTGCAAAGTGACTTGTTTTTGCAAGATTTTTAACATAAAAAGCAATCCTTGTAGTGAAACAACCCCTTAAAGTTTAACTGATTGAGAAACCGTGCCGCGCACCATTTCTCACCACGATCGGCATCCCCATGGCAGGGTGCCGATTGATATACATTGCGACTGGAAGCCTTGTGAAGGCTTCCATCGCCGCAATGTTTCCCGCTTTACCACTTCCTTTTTTTCACATTTCTGAGGTCGAAAAACAATAGTAACACTTTTAACTTGTGACCTGAAGGTTTAACCTGAAATTGCCTAACCTGTTCTCCAAGTTCTTTCAGTTTATTTTTCAGACTGAGGATTTTTTGATCTTGATCAGCCAAAAGTATCAAAAGATCATCTTGTTCTTTCTTGGATTCTGCAACCTCCTGTGTTAGTTTAAGTTTCTCATCTTGTAAAATGGCTGTTGTGCTGTGAGCTGAGTCTAGCTCATGCTTTAATGAAGACTTCTCCTCGGATACTGCTTTAAGGTCCTCCTATAGTATATAAAAAAAAATGGTGATTACAAATTCTTGCAATTTTTTTATACTTTTAATACAATATTTTACCCTGTTGTCCTATAAAAGACAGCGTGCAATAGGCTTCTATGTCATAGTTTTAATGTACAAAAGGTGAATGATGTATGTATTCAAAAAATATATGGACTTCTGCTTCTATTCTGTTCCTGCCCTGTCAATGCCATCGGGCTTAAAAAAGTGAATGTTAATAAATAACGTTATACTCTAAGTACAATACTAATAGATGCCAGTTATAGATAAAAAAAACATTCTTTTTTTTCTCTTACTTATACTGTAACCTGTCAAATTATAAGAAAATTCGGATTTTTTTTACTTTTCCCGTCCGATTCAATGGGGGCACAGCATCTTTGGATATAGGTGATTTTGTCCAGGAGGCTGACACAAGGCGGAAACCAAACCTGTTGACTCCATCTGGATGGACTATATCTCTTCTACTGACGCCAGGCTACTCAGCTGGTACAAAAGCCATAGCAGAGAAGATAGACCACAGAAGACCAATCTGATTCCAAGGAGCCATCAAAATATGGGAATTGGAAATAGATGAGAATAAAAAGAGGGAGGGACCGGTGTCCCCCAATGAATCAAACGAGAAAAGGATTTTTCGGAGAGTACAAAAATCCGAATTTCTGGGCAATATATTTGGGGGACACAGTACCTTGGCATGTCCAAAAGCAGTCCCTGACGGTGGCAGAAAAAGGGATACAAAGAAAAAAATTTACAGCAGTGCCAGGTAATTAGCACAATGCTGCCTGAAGTACCCTAGACTTCCGTCAAGTTATGGATCTGGTAGAACTTAGAAAAGATATGAACCGAAGCCCAGGTAGCTGCTTTGCAAACCTGGGAAGCCGACGCTTGATGCTTACCCACTCAAGAGGCATGAACCGCTCGAGTCGAATGCGCGGTGACCCGGAAAGGAAGGGGTTCACCCCTACACTGCTAAGCCTCCGAAATCGCAGATCGGATCCAGCTGGCAATGGTTAACCCTCTGGGATAACCAACAGGGCATCGGAACAGCTGCAAGGTTCCGTAACAGAGAGGTAGATTCGAACAGCCCTGACAACATCTAAGCAATGTAACGACTGCTCTCGAGGATGAGAGGGTGACGGGCTAAATAAGGTCAGAACTATGTCCACATTGATACGAAATGATGAAACTACTTTGGGGAGAAACAAAGGAATGGAGCATTGGACAACCGTCTCCTTATGAAGAATCAAAAAAGGTGATTTGCAAGACAGCGCCACCAGTTCAGACACTCGATGGACAGATGTAATAGCCACCAGGAAGGCGACTTTCAAACAACGAAGGGAAACTATCTGTAATGGTTCAAAAGGCGAAGACTTCATGGCTTTCAAAACCAGATTCAAATCCCATGGTTCGATCAGCCTACGAACCTGGGGGGCGAAACGAGTGATCCCTTGCAACAAAGTGTTTACCTGAGGGTGCTAAAATAGAACAGAGAGGGCAGAAATCTGCCCTTTCAAGGAGGAAAGGCTAAACCCAAGTTCCAGTCCTGTCTGAAGAACAGAAAGCACCCTCGAATTAGAACACCCCAAAGGGTGAAAACCCTGGCACCTAATCCAGACTAAAAAAGGCCTTCCAGGTCCGATAATGACTACGAGCCAATTCAGGCTTGCGTGCCCGAATCGTGGTCTGGATGACAGAGTCCGAAAAACCGCAAGACTCTAAAATGGTGGTTTCAACAGCCATGGCGTCAAATGCAGCTGTGGTAAAGTGGAGTGGAACAGAGGTCCTTGGGCAAGGAGGTCTGGACACAGCGGAAAAGGCCAAGAAACATCTGTCAACAGGGCAACAGGATCTGTGCACCAGCCCAGGGCAATGAAAATGGCTGGCACCTTCTCGCTCTTTGAGCACTCAAGGGAGTAGGGGTAAAGGAGGGAATAGGTAGACCAGAGCAAATTGACTCCAAGATCGGACCAGCGCTTCCATCGCAAAGGTCAAGGGATCAAGAGACCTGAATACATGCTGATCGATGAGACAAGATGCAAACAGATCAACATCTGGAGTGCCCCACCTCTGACAGAGCAGCTGAAATGTCCATTCCCAGGGATCCGCTGATGTTCGGCTGCGACCATTGGCCAACCAGTTCTCCACTCCTGGGATGAAAAACACTGAAAGGGACGGAACCGAATGTTCCGCTCAATGAAGACTCTTTGATGGTTCAAATAAGCCACCACCATAGTGTTGTTGGATTGAATCCAAACTGATCGACCCGGAAGGAGATGGGACCAGTGCAAGAGTGCCAGGAAAACGGCCCTGAGTTTTAGAACGTTGATCTGTAGCCTGGATTCCGTGGGGGACCAGAGGCCTCGAGTTGTATGGGAGTTGAAGATGCACCACACCCCCAATTACTGGCATCCATGGTGATGATCAGCCATTGTGGCGATACCAGCCGAGATTGACTAGAACTTGGGATGAAGGCCGAATCACTATGTCCAAGGAACTAGAGAACCATCCCAGCGAGCCAGGACTGCCCGCTCCAGGGGGTGAGAATGGAACTGTGCAAAGGGCAGAGCCTCAAAGGCTGCCACCCTTTTTGCCAAGGACCCGCATGCAAGTGTGGCGAGTGTATGGGTGCACTCGACTGCAAGTGCTGAATTTTCACCGGCAGAAGAAACACTCTGGCTAACCAAGTGTCAAGAATCATTCCCACGAATTCCATCCTCTGGGGTGGGGTCAGACGGGATTTGCTGAATTGATGAGCCACCCGAAGCGTGCCAAGGCGATGAAGGCGATTCTGATGCTGTCCAGGCTGGTGCTTTGCGATGGAGCTTTCACCAGAAGATTGTCCAAATAGGGAATAACGTTAACACCCCTGATGCGCAGAATTGCCATGAGGGGTGCCAAGACCTTGGTCAAGAACCTTGGTACGGTGGCGAGACCAAACGGCAAAGCTCTGAACTGGAAAAGCCGTGAATCCCCCTCGTAACGTAGGAACCGCTGGTGGGAGAGAGCAATAGGGAAGTGTAGCTAAGCTTCCCTTTTGTCTATAGTGGAGAGAAATCTGCTTCGTTCCAGAGACGCCACCACCGAACGAAGAGATTCCAAGCGGAATTTGGGAACCCGCACACTGGTTGAGCTCCTTGAGATCCAGCACTGGCCTTAATGAGCCATCTTTTTTGAATAAAAACCCTGTAAGTGTTCGGACCCAGGGACTGGCAAAATTACTACCTGAAGCCGGAGGGAATGCAATGCATTAAAAAAAAAAACCCTGATACCAAAATCAGCAGGCGGGGTGGGGAAGACTTGGGGGGGAAAAAAAAAAAAAAAAAAAAAACACTTTAGGGGCACGGATACGAAATGGATCCGTTACCCGAGGAGACGATTTCCTGAACCCAGGCATTGTCGACCTGGACTTGCCAAATCTCCTGAAACTGGAGTAGACGGCCTCCCACCCGAGAAGAATCTTCAGGTGGGAGAAAACCTTTTAGGCCAGGCTAGCCTTGGCAGAAGGATGTTTGGCTCTTGACCACCAGAGAAGGGAAGAACCATAAGCATTTTGTCGGAGGTTGATTTTAACCACAAAGAGCCGTGATCGTCCACCGCATTAGTCGACACTCTAGCAGTCAAACCGGCTGACTCAAGAGAAACTTCACAAAGGAATTTAGCAGACCCCATGAGCTGAGAAGTGAATTCTAACACGTCCTCCGTAGAGGCCTCAGATGCTAGCCCTTGCTGCAGTTGTTTGGAGCAACCCAGCATGACTCAAAGACAGGCTGCAAAGCTGCCTCAAAAACGGCTTTACAAAATGTGTCAAGACGTTTGTCCGTGCTGTCCCTAAAGGTTGCCGTGTCCAAGACGAGAATGGCCATGGTCATTGTAAGACATGAGACTGGGTTATCAACCGATGGAAACCCAGACCACTTTGCCACGGATTCCTCAGAAAAGAGCAAAGGGTATTAAGTCGCCTGTTAGAGAATAGACGCCTGTCAGGATGTTTCAAGTTCTTGGAAACAAGTTCCTCAAACTCAGGATGAGTAGGGAAAACCAAACGCTGCTGTTTGCTGCGCTTAAGCAAAACCTCCCCTTGAGAGGCTGAGATATCCTCATCTCTAACATGAAGGGAGTCTCTGACTAAGGGCTTGCAAAGCTGCAGCCATTCTATCATCCCTGTCTGGCTCAGAGTCCCAGTCCCCAGAAGAGGTCTTATCCAGGCTTGGAGCTTCCATGTTGTCCGTACACAATCTGTTCGGACAGAGCTCAGATGACAACAAGGAAGAGGGAACTCTAATCCTCTTTCGCAAAACCCACCGTATGGGATGTGCCAGGCACACAGTCCTGGGTGGTGCCAGGCTGTGCAGCAAGCAGAGTCGGCATACGCTCTATGGCCGAAATCATAACCAGGGACAATCTGGACAGGTCACCCACTGCCAGTAAGAGGGACCTAGCCCATTCCGGGGCCACTGGCTCCTGACAAGTGGGGTCGTGTCCCCCCGTGGGCGGCTTTGGAATTACGCAAAGGGCACACAGAGCACTAGGCTGACCACAACTGAGCTTTTTGTGACAGTGGGTATAAGCAAAATAAGTGAGGACTGGAGAGCAGCGCAAGGAGAAACAGTTCAGCTAAAAAAAACTGACTGGCTCATGATGCCCTCAGAAGGGGAAAAAAAGGGGGGGGGGGATCATCATCACGTTGAAAACACACGTGCGGGCCCCCTCATAGGTGTGAGCCAGAGGCTCCATCACCACCTGAAAGAAAAAGGGAAAGAAAGAAACTAAAATAAAAAATGCAGCAGACCTGTGGAGTAGTGTCCGACTCCTACAGGCACTAGGCTAAAAAGTGAGTAGCCTGGCATCAGTAGGAAGCATACAGTCCATCCAGGCGGAGCCGAGAAGTTTGGTTTCCGCCTAGTTTCAGCCTCCTGTGCAAGGGCCTATACCCAAGGTGCTGTGTTCCCCAATGATACTGACGAGAAATAAAGAATATTTCTTAATTATTACATCGTAAACTGATGAGTACTTTCAAAGCTTCTCTGCTCAGGCTTAAATGAAATCTGGCTGAGCAAGGCCCTGTGACGATCACTGTTTTTCTTTGCACTATTTCTTCAAAGTGCCATCAAGCTTGGCATGTAAACAAGATACAACAGGAAGTGGTGTATGGCCGAGAGCAGAACTGAACTTTATATATAAGTTATAATTTTAAACTTGTTGACCATGGCCATTCCCTTCTTGTCTACGCTTGTTGGGGTGGAGAGTTTCTTATCTACAGGCAGCAAGTTATAGAGCAGAAGGAGGTGAGCAGATGGAGATATATATATGGAAAAAATGAGCAGAACTTGTAAATCCAGTAGGCAGTCCTATCAGTGATTGACAGCCTTCCTGCTTTCATACAGAAATAGCAGTGATTAGCACAGATTAGACTATCCACTATCCAGATACCAATGCTACCAGCAGATCAGATAGCAGGTTCAGTGTGACAGCCTCCTTTCAATCTGATATCAATTACATCACTTTAGATCTTTGGATAAATTTAATCCAAATGAATGCTACAGTATATGTTTCAGAGGCCCAAGAAAAAAAGACAGCAAATTGGTTGTCATTAACAAATGAAAACATAACAATATGATTACCATTATCCTTTCTAACTAAACAACCTAGCATTGCAGTCAGGAAGATTTTTGTATAAATGCATTTTTTGAGAAGTTTCTGTGACTGTTCTATACATATGAATTCCGTGTGTAAAAATATATCCACGTGATACAGAAACAACTCTCTTCACATTTTCAATGGCAGAAATTTCTGCTATTCACTTTTACGATGCAAAGGCAAAAGCTGCCCTTAAACAGTAGATAAATGTGTTTATGCGGGCCTATCCAGATTTCAGGACAGATACCTGCCCGATCCTTTTGGTTTTGGGGAGATAAGCTGCCACAAGAGGTGTCTGGCAGTGACTTTCTCCCCCTTTCCCATGCAGAATGTGTATGGGAGGATCAAGAAAAATAGCAGTCAGCCAACAAAATGTTCAGCATTTTATATATTTGGTTAGTTTTTCAGTCCAGTGAAGAGAATTGTGCACAATTTTAGAACTTGCAATTAGGTGTTTTTATTATTATGCAATTTGTCTTAATTACTTAATTTCTTATTTAATCATGACGCTTCAGTCCAAATTCTACCAACCTTCCTTAGCTATATATTGCTGAGACATAGAATCACTTTATCTAGTCTTGGCCATCTGGACCTGGAGATCTATAAAATTTGGGCCAAAATGTTATGGTTGAATAAACTTAACTACAAAATCAAAAGGACTACAGGACTGCAGAGTTGTATGTGTTTCATTGTAAATTTAATTACTTGGAATCCTACTGCTGCACCCGAAGATTTTCAGAGTGCAAATAACTTTGCACAGCTTTACATTCGAGACTGTTACTGTTCTTAATATGCAGTTGGAGTATTCACTCACTGTTAACCTAATTAGTATATTGGTTAAGGTTCAAAAATATCAAGTAAATACAGTGACTGACAAACCTTTAAAGAGCTAAGCTCCTGCAGCAAACTTGCTATTTTCTGTTCATAGTTATTATCTCTGGAGGCAGCAGCAGCGCTGTCACCTGATGCTGTAACTGCAACCTGTGGTATAAATGGAACAAAAGAATAATGGAACAAAAAAGCATTAAAATTAACCACAAATTTAAAAAATAAAACCTAAGAACCATTATCTAACGTGTAAATATATTTTGCATCAACAGTCATCTAAATCAAAACTTTTTTTTTTTCGCAAGGTGAGTTTTATCTTCACAATTTTGGGCTACACACAATTTTAACAATCATCTTTTATTAATGTTTTTAAGACAGCTTTTTAAACATTCTATTTAAAAAAATTTATTGTGTAGTAAAAATAAACAAATTAACTTTACTATGTTGGTTGTTTTGAATATAGCAATATCAAATATAAGTGGATCTCCAAAAAATTTTAAAATCATTGAAAAGTCAATGTCCGTAATTCAAGTCAAATAGAGAAACCCATATATTGTATAGACTCAGTACACACAGAGCAATATATTTCAAGTATTTACTGTATTTATTTTAAAGTGGATGATCATGGCTTACAGCGAATAAAAACCCAAGTTTTTATATATCAGAAAGAGAGAACAGCTGAAAAAAATAATTGTAATACAGAAATGTTGGCCTACTGCTAGGTATGTCCATTATATGCACTCAATACTCTGTGGATGAATTACTCCATCAATGCGGCGTGGAGGCGATTAGCCTGTGACACTGCTGAGGTGTTATGGAGTCCCAGGCTGCCTTGATAGCGCCCTTCAACTCGGCTGCATTGTTTGCTATGGTGTCTCTTATCATACATGCGCTATGGGGTTTAGGTCAGGTAAGTTTGCTGGATAATCAAGCAGTGATACTCTGCTTATTACTTTGTTTCCTTAGCCCAGGTAATAAAAAACCAAATTTGCCATTGGTAAACAAACCCCTTTTCCTCAACAGTAAAAAACTCAAAATACATAGTTTTTAATCAAAAGATACTTGAAAAGTAGCAAACCCAAGTATTTAAAAATACAGCACCAGATCTCTATAGTAACTATAACTCGTTTAGGAACTCTGACAAAGTAGATGTCCAATGAGACAAGTAAGTTGATGTTTGCAAACGGTATCCAGAGCCTGATGGCTAAATCTGAATAAGACTGAATAAACTTTACATAGACTACACAGACAGAAGGCGAAACACTGTGTTAATCATCCACTATGCTCAAACAGTTGCTATGTGGCTCACACAGCAACTAAATATCCAGAATAGACAGAGAAATAAATACAACTGCCACACTATTCACTTCTAGGCGCTGTTTTAGCAACACTGAGGTTAATTTAGCCCTCACAATCCTACTCAAGTCTTCATGGGCTTTTTTCACCTGTTATTTCTTTCACAGGCATTTAATAACCTGTTAATAACCAGTTTTTTGTTAGTCTATACACTCTAGCTTCAACAATAAGTCCCCTTTTTTGGATATCAGCCCAGGTAAGACACTTCTGATGGTGTCATGAGTGGCCTGACACAAGAGATATGACAGTTGTAGCTTATGTCCCCGATAAATCTGTGTATGGTGGAAGCACCGACTCCAGCCGCAGTCCATTCCTTGTGAATCTCTCTCAAATTATCACATAGCTATTTCATCCTGGCTCAGGAGAAGTATAAGGGTATGTTCAACATGGATGATTTTGATGTGGTTTTCGGAGAGTTTCCACTCCCAAAACAGCATCAAAACCTCGCCTGAAAAACACTTCTTCAGAAGAGGTTTTAAAGGCGTTTTTCGGCGAGGTTTTGGACGAGGTTCTCATCCATACAAATTAATAGCCAGGTCAAAAGAACGCGCCGAAAAACGCTCCAAAAAATGCATCGAGAAACGCGTCTAAAACACACTTCAAGAATTGACATGACACTTCTTTTTCAGCGCTGCCAAAGAAGCGCGTAAAAACCTTGTCGTGTGTGAACTACAATGCTATTTTACATCGGAATCAATTAAATGAACTGGTGGCGTTTTTGGCGAAGAAACGCACCGAAAACCACGTCCAAATAAGCCGTTTGAACATACCCTAAAAGAAGCAGTAAATATACTAAGCCTGGGGGCCTTCATTAGGCCCCTGGCTGCTATGACAACCATTTGGCACCTTACATTTGCTTCATTGGGGTACCAATCAGGCAGCGGAACAAAGCACTGCACCATTTTTAAACAGCTTAAATGTTGGCTGTTGCATTGCCCTCAGCGTCTAGGTAGTTAAATGGCCTGGAATCATTTCCAGTTCTGGCTAATGAAAGTAGACGGCAGTTGTAACAGCTGACACCAGCTTTGTATGTAGCCTGCTTCATACTCCCTTCCCAGATTTCAAGACGTAATTACATATAGTTAAGTCATATGTTGGGAAGGGGTTAATTAAATCTGTGTATGTAAGAGACAAAATAATTGTCAATATTTATTGTCGTATTTTACCCATTTTGTAAAAATTAGCAATTTTGTCACACACTTTTTAAACTTTCTAATCTAGACCTTAAGCAATACAATATTCATTAAATCAAGTCACTTAATCACCCAGCCTTTATTGAGATGATTTTACTTACTGTGTCCCAGTCTATACAGCAAAGCTGCTAAGTAAGCTGCAGATGACAGGAAGCCTCAGTTTACACTGTTTATTCTAGCCGCCAATGTTGAAAACTGGGATATTTCAAAATTTGTAGTTATGTAGAGGGTTAATTAAAAACACATTCAAAATATACACTTAAATAAAAAGCTGATTTTAATAGACTCATTTTCTAAAGATCGATTTAATTTGAACTAAAAACAACTGCATTATAGAATGGATACGCATGGCCAACTTACATTGGTTTCTATTTTTTGGAGTAATTCCATTCTTTCCGTTTGTAGTCTGTTGATTTCTGTAGACTGAAGCTGGAGCTGGGATCTTAGTGTTTCCATTTCCTGTAAAATAAGAAAATGAAAAATAAAGGTGTCTGTTTCAACACATATATCAGTATTATTAAAGGGGTGTTCCGGGCATTGATCAATGCTCACTTTGTCCGTCGGGGTATGAGTAAAAATAGAAGGGGGTATGAGTAAAAATAGAAGACTCATATCTACCTCACTCCCGACTGCATGTGCGTTCATCCCAGGCTGAAGCAGTGAACCTTTAGCGTTTAAGTGACAGCTCCAGCCAAATTCAGGCCTGAGAGGTCATGTGGGCCTGTGATTGGCTGGAGCTGTCATGTGAACGATGCATGTTCACTGCTTATTTCCTGGTCGAATGGACCAGCAGCCGGGAGGGAACGAGAGTGTCCGGGAGGCAAGTATGAGACTTCCCTTCTATTTTTACTCATACCCCAATGGATGAACGAGAATTGATCAGTCCCAGAACATGTATATTTACAAACATGTTTGCTCAAATGTGTTGATACATTTAAATAAGTAATTGTGAATGAACTGAGATATTTTAAGGTCATATAGGTGTGACAATATGCTCTTTTATTGCTATTATATGTTTCATTTGTCTCATCTGTAACTCCTCTTTTGATCGAAGGGTGCTTTTTGGTGCATTACTGCAAAAAAAAAAAAAAAAAAATAGCTCCAAAAACGAACTATGTGAAAACACCCTATGTCTGCTGACATCTGGCATCTTCAATGGCACTAGCAATTACGTTTATGTGTTTCTTTCAACTTAAAAAAATATTTAAGCACACCTAACCCCTTAATGACCGCCCACTGACTTTTGACATCGGGTGATACAGGTTGTTCGTTTCCACACGACCGTAATACCCTGTAGAATTAATCTAACAAGTTATTAAAGGGGTTTTCTCGCTACAAAGATCATATCTCAAATGATGGGGACAGTAAAAATAAGCACTTTTGCAACTGGTTTGCATTACCTAAGTCACTTAGTACAGCAGATCTGAGCTAATCTGTGCTGTGAAAAAAAAAAAGTAAAAGGAACTGCCTGAGAGGGCTGTGTGTGTACAATAAAGGCTGTCTCAGCTTCTCTCTATACTCATTTCCCAGTGATGACTCTATGTAAAGGATTTGGGCAATTACTGAGTCTCTAGCTGCTAGATTCACTTTCCCTTCATATAACACAGCCTCATACCCTGTGCTTCCCCCATATAACAGGCATATACAGTGTCATCTACCTCCTGCCTGATCAAGGGGGAGGGAGATGGGCATCGTGCATTTCTTTAATCAGGTCAGGCTGTATGTATAACTGCTCACACCAATGAAGGTGTTCTGGTTACAGAAATGCAGGGGTTCTGGTTACAAGGAGCCTGTGCAGCCTGGAAGGCAGGTTACAGCTGTGCAGACAAGAGAACATTGCAGGAGATCTGCAGAACTGTGACGTTCTCTCCCTTCCACTGCTTCACACAGAATAATTATGTCACAACTCTTCACTGCAGAGAGACATGCCTCCTGAGAGCTACACGCCTACTGGGAAGAGAGACTCGTCCCTGGATTTGAAGCTGAAACAAATAGAAATAGCTCAAGTCTACAAAAGTGTGTATGATAAAACCCCTTTAAGTGTGAAATGTGAATGGTGTGAAAAAAAAAATTGAAAAAAATCTGAAGAAAATTCTGAAATAATTTATATGTGGACTTAAACTATTCCCCCAAAAAAAAACAATTTGTCAGGAATAAAATGAGGCCTCATACAACTGCGTTATTGAAAATATAAAAAAGTTACGATTGTTAAAACGCAAGGAGGCAAAAACTAAAATAAAGTACTGGTCATTAATTACTTTTCAGGTGTTCGGCTTAAAGGATTAAAGCCCTGGTAATAAAAAGATCAATACCTTTTGGAGCTCCGTGACTTGCTCCGATGCTCCAATGCTTTGTTCTGTCTGACCTCCAGTTTGACTGTGTTTCTGTAGACAAATATCATTATGGGTAGATATACAAAGGGGTAAACATAATAATAAAATTCTATTAGGGGCCTTTTATAGGCCACCAAATATAACAGAACCCATGGAAGATGTACTACTCCGAAAAATAGATGAGGCGACTAATCATAATAAGGTTGTTATTATGGGAGACTTTAATTACCCAGACATAAATTAGAGAACTGAAACCTGTGGCTCTCAAAAAGGAAACCGTTTTGTGTCAATAATTAAAGATTGTTACTTTTCCCAAATTGTACAGGAGCGAACTAGAGGGAAGGCCCTTTTGGTCTTAGTATTGACTAACAGGCCTGACCGAGTAACCAAGTTTCAGGTTGGCACACACCTAGGAAATAGTGACCACAATATAATAAATTTCCACTCAAGAAGCCACAAACTGAATTTCAGAAAAGCTATTTTTAACCTGCGTAGAGAGGCCCTACACCGAAAAGAAAAAAAAGAAAGCGTTTAAACTAACAGGAGAGAAGTGAAGAAGCACTAAAATTAAAAAAATGTAAGATGATAGACAGCAGATGTGGACAGAAAGGTATATTGCCTGAGAGTAAAACTAACCACCAAATATTTTTAACTATATTAATAGAAGAGTGATTAAAACTAAAAATGTTGGCCCTTTGAAAAGTAATGAGGAATGAATTGAGGATGATGAGGAGAAAGCAAATATATTAAACAATTTTTCCTCCACCGCATATAATGAAGATAATTACCATCCTGTTGATGAGCATAGGGAAACTCCACCTAAAATATTTCTTGTCTAACAAAGGAAGAAGTGCAGCTGAGGGGTCAGTATTGGACCACACATGGAATATTCTGTACAGTTTTGAGCACCAGTAAAAAAGAAAGATATTGGAGAACTTGAACAGGTTCAAAGGCAGACAACAAAAATAATAAAAGGACTGGGTGGACTACAATACCCAGATAGAAACAATGGCTTCAGGGTGACAAAATAAATATGTATAAATAGAGTGAAGGAAATAATTATTTGATCCCTTGCCGATTGTGTAAGTTTGCCCACTGACAAAGACATGAACAGTCTATAATTTTTAGAGTAGGTTAATTTTAACACTGAGAGAATATTCAAAATAAAATCCAGAAAACCATATTGTATAAATTATATAAATTTGCATTGAGAAATAAGTATTTAATCCCTCTGGCAAACAAGACTTAATATTTGGTGGCAAAACCATTGTTTGCAAGCACAGCAGTCAGACATTTTTTATAGTTGATGATGAGGTTTGCACATATGTCAGGAGGAATGTTGGTTCACTCCTCTTTGCAAATCATCTCTAAATCATTGAGATTTTTAGGCTGTCACTTGGCAATTCGGAGCTTCAATTCCCTCCATAAGTTTTCTATGGGATTAAGGTCTGGAGACTGGCTTGGCTACTCGATGACCTTAATGTGCTTCTTTTTGAGCCACTCATTTGTTGCCTTGGCTGTAAATTTTTGGTCATTGCCTTGCTGGAAGACCCATCGACGACCCATTTTTAATGTTCTGGCGGAGGGAAGGAGGTTGTCACTCAGGATTTTACGGTACATGGCTCCATCCATTCACCCATTGATGCGGTGAAATAGTCCTATGCCCTTAGCAGAGAAACACCCCCAAAAGCATAATGTTTCCAGCTCCATGCTTGACAGTCGCTGTTCTTGGGTCATAGGCAGCATTTCTCTTCCTCCAAACACGGCGAGTTAAGTTAATGCCAAAGAGCTCAATTTTTGTCTCATATCACCAGAGCACCTTCTCCCAACCACACACAGAATCATCCAGGTGTTCAATGGCAAACTTCAGACATGCCTGCACATGTGCCTTCTTGAGCATGGGGAGCTTGCAGGCACTGCAGGATTTTAAACCATTACGGCGTAATGTGTTACCAATGATTTTCTTCGCGACTGTGGTCCCAGCTACCTTGAGATCACTAACAAGGGCCCCCCGTGTAGTTTTAGGCTGATCTTTTACCTTCCTTATGATCAAGAATAGCCCTAGATCGATGTTGACTGACAGTCATTTTGTTCCATTCTTCCATTTTCTTCCTATTGCACAAACAGTTGTCTCCTTCTCACCCAGCGTTTTCCTTATGGTTTTGTAGCCCATTCCAGCTTTGTGCAGGTCTATGACCTTGTCCCTGACAGCCTTAGGAAGATCTTTGGTCTTGCCCATGTTGTAGAGGTTAGAATCTGACTGATTAAGTCTGTGGTCAGGAGTCTTTTATAAAGGTGACTATTTAAGACAGCCATCTTTAATACAGGTAACAAGTTGATTAGGAGTGTCTTACTGATTTGTGTGAGCCAGATCTATTAATGGTTTGTAGTGAATCAAATACTTATTCTCTCAGCAAAATGTAAATAAATTTATACAATGTGATTTTCTGGATTTTATTTTGGATATTCTCTCTCTCAATGTTAAAATTAACCTACCCTTAAAATTATAGATTGTTCATGTCTTTGGCAGTGGGCAAACTTACAAAATCAGCAAGGGATCAAATAATAATTTCCTTCACTGCATAATCAAAGGTTAATATAGGGATCTCTCCCAAGATTTATTTATACCCAGGACTATACCTAGAAGAAGGGGTCATCATCTACCTCTAGAGGAAAGAAGATTTCTACATAGACACAGGAAGAGATTCTTCACTGTCAGAACAGTAAGACTGTGGAACTTTCTGCCAGAGAAACTTGCCATAGTGAATTCACTAGCAGAGTTCAAAAAGGGTCTGGATAATTGTTAAAAAAAAAGGTTATTTATGCATTTTTTACAGTGCAATAATATAACAAGTTATAGTGACAAGAATTCTGGAGAAGGGTCATTAATCCAGAGATTTATTCTGATTGCAGATTGGAGTCAGGAAGAAATTTTTCTCCCAAAATGAGCACAATTGGCTTCTTTTCAGGGGGTTATCGCCTTCCTCCATATCAACACTATAGAACAATAGGCTCTACTGGATGGAAGTCTGTTTTTTGCTCGGCCTTACAAATGATATATCTATGTAAATACATGAGGAAGCAACTTAAAGAAGCACTCTAACAATTCTTTGACATATGCTAGCAACATTTTAGCATTGGCTTCCACACAGGTCAGCTACATTCAAACATTTTAAATCTTTATTATATGCAGCTTTATCATGCAATTTCAGTTGGACCACCAGTCCACTGCATGCTTTCCTGTGTAAACCACGGCGTATTTGAGGTGTGTACTTTGGGGTGTAATTGTGCTACAATATGCCCGAATTACTCCCCGAAAATACGGTAAAATCATAGCACTCATCGAGTGTTATGATTTTCAGACTTATCCCCCGATGCGTACTGAGCGCCCAGAGAAAGAAGTAACACGTCACTTCTTTCTTATCGCCAGGGAAAGTAAAGGTCAATGGGAGTGCTGTGGGAAGTACGCGATATTTTAAAAAATATCTAGAAATATCTAAAATGTTGTTGCAGAGGGAAAACATTGCTACTTCTAGTCAGCAATAGAGACCCAAAATGTTAATTTCATTATTAAATTCTTGATTCACAAAACAATTCGAAGACTTGAGAGTTGCCTTGGTTATTATTATTTTTTAAATAATGAAAATTTAAGATACTGCTGTCACAATAAAATAAGATGGTTATCCACGTTTGTATCCACCTCTGTTCCAGCATTGACAGCAGTATCCACTGTTATTCTGCTTACCTCTGAATGTCTAGTCATCACTGCTTTGAGCGGTTCACTTCTGAATTGTGATGTCAGGCAAAGACAGGTGACTACTGCAGCCAATCAGAGGTGAGTACAAAGTGCAGTATGTTTTATTTTATTTTTTTACTTTACTGCAGCAGCAGTAACTAAATTGATTTAGAAATAAAAGACCCAGACACCCCTTTAATAAAGATTGCAGATAGACTGCCTGTGCAAATTTGGCCACATGATTTCTGATCAATAGACTGAAAAAATCAATGGGCTTTTCTTCTACAATTCAGTTTGGACACTTTTCCCCCTGGAAACAGTATATTATGGAAAATCTTACCATATTCTCTATAATAACATTCTTTTCAGAAAGTTCTCCTTGTAGAGCTTCATGCTGTTTCTTCAGTTCTTCTATTTCCTCTTTTAACCGGCTGACCTCCTCAGACTGGAACCCATTCATTTGTGCACTGCTGTTATGCGAGTTGTGATGCTGGCTATCTTTACCTATTGTGGTACAGCCAAGCAATTAGATCAGGGTGACTTATAATGAAAAGAGAGGAATGAATGTGGGGTGGAAGGAAGACTCAATTAACATGGGGGAGAATGTGAGATTACACAAGAGCATATATGTGGATTTACAGCAGTACCATTTGCAGTACCTCAACTGATTGTGGCACCACAGAGATTTTTTATACCTGTTAGGCCTCGTTCACACGGCTTATTTGTCCGCAGATTGGCGCCGTACTTCGCGCCAGATTTGCGCTGCAGTACGGCGCCAATCCGTCGCGTAATTACGGTAATCCACTGCTCTCATAGAGAACAGTGGATTCCGTCGCTCCTCCCCGCTCGGCGAATCCGCCGCGGGGGGAGAAAGTGACATGCACATTATTTACGGCGCGTACGCGCCATAGATAATGACAGTCTATGGGGCCGGGGAGCCGCGCCCCCGCCGCGCTCCGGCCCCGCCCCTTATTCACGCCGGATTTGTGAGCGCAATCCGGCTCACAAATCCGCTGTGAATAAGCCATGTGAACACGGCCTTAATCTATTTAATGACTTCCAGACAATCAAGTGTGCTGTGGCTTAACTTTTGCCTTAAATAGGAATGAAAACCCTCCCACTGGGCAGCACACAGACTTACATAACCAAGGTGTGCGGGACCAATATTATTTACTTGAGGGACATAAGTGATGTGAAATTTTCTCAGCAGGGATACAGATCGCAAAACAAGTGTTAGTGGGGTGTTTAAGGGGGTTTTCTCACCATAATATTAGCTTTAAACATGTATGAAAAGGTAAAAACAATTATTACCAAATACATTGCTGTTCTGATTTTGCTTGGTTTCAGATATAGAGGAAATCTTAAATCGTGCTTGTGTACACAAGCTTCCCAAGGTTACCGACCATCTCTCTCTGCTCTCATTGCTCCAGCTGCCCTGTCCAACCATGGTGCTGTGTGTTATTAGTAGTACCGGACCTTGTTTGTGTTACTGACAATCCTTGTAGCCTTCTCCCTTAGAGTATGTTCACATGACATAATACGCTGGGTGATTTGTATTGTACGAGCGGGAAGAGGAGGCGTAATCCATAGTTCTCCATGAGAGCTATGGATTACCGTAATTATGGGGCGCATTTCCCCGCGTATTAAGCACAGTACGCCACGAAATGCGCTCCAAAATAAACTGTGTGAACATACCCTTACTGTCTAAAACATTCTGTTAGCAATGTCTCAATATCAGGTTTACATAAGAATAGGAGAGCTGAAATATCAATCACTGCTGAAGAACTCCCCACAGCCTGACTGGAAGCGTGAGCCTAAAGCTGACTGTGAGAAGCAGGCTCTGTGAAACAGCATGATGAAAACACCCCTTTAACCCTTTACCATCCAAGACTTTAAAAAACAACTTTCCGGCTGAAGTTAAAAATGCACATGTTCCAAATAACGTAACAAATTCAACTTAAGAAAAAACCTATAGAACATATCCTATTAACTTAGGAACATTTGAATTTATTAATTTGGAGATAAAGATTCACATTTTATGACTTACAGAACAGTCAATAAGAAGTAAATAAAGATATGAAAATTACCTAGTTGCACCTTGAGAAGATTGTACTGATCTTTGTGTTGTTGAATCTGGGCCAGTTGCTGGGAGACAGTAGTCTGGAACTGTTCATTTTTGGCTTGTAAAGAAGAAACTGTTTGTTTCAATTCATCCAGTTGTAAGTCCTATTTAATAAAAATGGAAAATGCTTCACATTCAAAGACTCTTCAACGTTCCAGCACAGCCCTAAGCTTTGCAGACTATCTTTAACATAGGTTAGTGAAGCAGACAATTTACTGCAGATCAAGCCACCATAAGAGGTGATGTAAGACCTCTCATATTTTAGTAGTATACAAACTAGTGGAAAGCAGATACTACTGTTCTCAATAGACGTGGAATAGGGCGTAATGGAGCTCCGGCAGCACTGGAACGGTGGCGGGTGTGGAGCGAATACTGGCCTTTTTTCTTTTTTTATAAATGGCAGTCCCACACAGCCTTTTAAAAGGAGCCTAGCTGCAATGCTAGCCACAGGACAACGCGAAAAACAAGAAACACCAAAAAGTAAATACAAAGTAGGTTTCAATGAAAGATACAAGAACGCCTACAAAGACCAAACCTACATAAACTATAAATACTTTATTACAAAATATAATAAAATACACACAACATTAAAAAGACAAATACACTACAATACATATGATGACAAAGTGGATAACACATCACAAAGGACTGTAGACACCAAACTAGCTAAATCATATGATATATCCCAAACCACATGGTAAATATACTGAAAGCCTATATAAGCAGAAAATGCCACACCATGCTAATGGTGCACCATGCTAATGGTAAATCCATAAAGCCAACCACGAGAAGGGAAGTAAAAAAAATAATGATAACATATACAGACCAAATTGTGAGGAGAGAAAAGACCCCCACAGCTAGCCACAGCTCAGATGCTTTCTTTATATACCAGACAATTCCTTTAGGGGAATATGTGATCAGAAAACAACCTGTTTATTCAGGTTTTATTGTTAAAACACTTTTTAAATTATTTTTGGTTATTTGTTTTTAAATTTCCATATCACTATCAATATTTTTTTTAAAAATTTAATCTTGACGTTTTCACTTTGGCCACTAGTCCTAATAATAGTCTGACACTTCCTGTCGATTTCAGCAGTCTCTTCAATACCAGCAAAGGCAGGATTACACTTAAAGATGACATCAATAACACAAGATCCACGATTCACAACAGTGACTTCTTCCCAGGTCACAGAGCATAACTAGAAAATTCTCCTATAGAAGTCAGTGGGTGTGGTCCTGTTCACAGGCTAATATGTCCACGTAGCTGTAAAGCATCTGTCTAAAAGGTGTTAAGAGCAGCTCAGGCAAAGTAGCTGTCCTCAATCATATACAGAAAACAGAACTCAAATCTACAGTCTGAAAATAAAAACAGCTAAAAGGAAAAGAATATGCATCAGTATCTTGTTTTAATTTGTAAAAAAAAATTATATTGACGACAGATTCCCTTTAACCCCTTAATGACACAGCACTTGGAACTTTGGTTTTCGTTTTTTCCATCCGGCCTTCCAAGAGCCACTTTTTTTTAAAAAAAATTCCATCTACATAGTTGTTCTGTGGAAACTGTTTTTCATGGGATAAAATGTAATTTTTAATAGTGCCATTGACCACACCATATGATGTACTGGGAAACCCCCCAAAAATTCAACATGTGGTAGAATGTGGGGAAAAAATTTCCCAGTTTTTGTGGAAGATTCACATTTATGGAGTTCGCTGTTCACTCCACCAAATTTTTTACGTTTTTGTTAGCTTAACCCCTTAACGACCCTCCGCCGACTTTTGACAGCAGGTGGTGCAGGTCGTTCGCCTGCAGCGATGTCTCTTGGTTTGCGCCGCAGCAGCTCTAAGAACAGAACTGTACTTCACAGCCCTGTTCCCAGCGCAGCCACTGCAAGCGCTGGGGAGCAGGGGAAACCTCCGCTCCTCAGCGCTTAACCCTTTGATTGCCGCGGTTTGTCACCACAGCATAATCAAAGGGCTTTATCTCTGTTTGGTCATCCGTACTCCCAGTGACCCGACCTAGAGGGGCACCAGGATTGTCTGTGTAAGAAGCCAGCGATCAGGGCACACTGTGTGCTGCCTTTATCGCTGCCTGTGTCAAACTGACACAGACTATAATGTATTAGCATATATAAATATGCTAACACACTATTGAAGTGAAAAAACAAAAAAATTACATGGGATTTAAAAAAGTGTAGAAAAAATAAAAATAAATATTTAATAAAAAATAATTGTGCATACATTACACACAGAAAAAAAAACCTACACATATTCGGTATCCACACAACAGTAATAACCTGTAGAATTAATCTAACAAGTTATTAATGTGTGAAATGTGAATGGTGTAAAAAACTAAATTTGAATAAAACTTAAAAATATTCCCCCAAAAAGTACAACTTGTCCCGAATAAAATGAGGCCTCATACAATTGCATCACTGAAAAAAATAAAAAGTTACACAGAAACGCAAGGAGGCAAAAACTAAGAAATTTTTTTCTTCTTAGCCATTTTTATATTCTGATTGCAGATTCTTAATTCGGTTGTCTGTATATGATTGTGGGGACAGCTTTCTTGCCTGCATTGCTTTTACCAGCATTCACAGAGATGATTTACAGCAGTTTCATTCACATAGGAATGTATGAACAGGTGCAGTCGCAATGACTTCTATAGGAGTTTTCTGGTGGTTCCTGTGCTATCTATACACATTGGTGTCACCTTTCAGTGTAACCCTTCTTGTACTAATCAAGAGCAAACTACTGAAAATCTCTCTCTACAGAACAGGAAGTGTCAAACTATTATTAGATCTGGTGGCCAAAGAGAAAACTGCAGACCTTAGGAATGTTTAAAAAAATATTGATAGTGATATGGGAAATTAAAAAATATAACCAAAAATTCTTAAAAAATGTGTTTAACATAAAAAACATGAGTTAAACAATAAGTTATTTTTTGATGAGACATTCCCTTTAAGAACGTTTTTTTTTTTTTAAATTATACTCTTTCTATTTCTTAAATCTGCACTGCAGCACTATTTTCTATTAATAACAACTTTTTTGTTTTTAAAATCGATGGACCTGAGTGAAGACTCATTTATTGCGGACTTACTGCATACAGTTTTGATTGGTACCATTTTTGGATACCAGTATCTTTTAGATCACTTTTTATTCTCATTTTTTGGGGACAAGAAATGACCAAAAGAAAAACCTGTCGTGTTTGCTTGTTCTTCAGTGATCATTGTATTGGATAACCGATGTTCTATTTTAATAGAATATTTTTGTGATGTGATGATGCCAATTATGGGTCTATTTGTAAAATGGCACCAGTAGTGTTTTGAACATTTTAATTTTTTTTTAGTATTTTTACACTGTTAAAACTTTTTTTTTTTTACATTTTTCACTTTCAATATTTAGTCCGATCCCTGTTATAAGGGATGAGTGTCAGCATATCTAACAGACAGAAACCCGTTACGTATGGGGAAGGTTCAGCGAGTAAACCGGAAAATTAAATTGACAACGCAAGGCCATTAAGGGTCGAAGAACCACTATTGTTTGTTTGTTTTTTCTTTAGCTAATTAGAAAATGCTTCTAAGTACACAGGAGTGCAGTAACTTTGCTTACCAGCAGCGGAATACAGGATTTCTCACTACTGCCACTGGTAACCCACACTCGGAGTTTCTGAAACACACAGCTTGGTGGTGTGACCCAGTGGTAAAACTCTATGCCTTACTATGGAAGGTTCAAAGTCAGTCTCATCGGAATACACAGAGAGACAAACTTCCTGTTAGTATCAACAGCACTGTGTCTTCCAGCCAACAAAAGTGCAGGTCATCTTGCATGAGCCAGATATCCTGTATCGAACTGCAGGTAAGCAAAATTACTGGCAGTGCAGTGAACCTAAAATTGCTAATAAACTAAGGGCGAAAAAAACTGGAGAGGACCTTAATAGAACAACATTTTAAAAAGATTAGTGCGACATTACTCAGCAATATACATAACTGCTGTCTAGTATCAAAAACCATATTGACCATGGTTTCATTTGTTAATGAATAAAACAAATTTATAACAGAATATTAAGAGATCATGGTATGATTTCTTTTTTACCAAGCCTTTATACAGTCTGACAGTGCAAGTAAAGCCATCTACGGATATAAGCTGTTGACCAAATGACTTCTCATCTGACAGCTTCCTATACATAGAATAGAAAAAGTACAGCTTATGGACCAGTGCATCAAACTAAAGTATTAACAACACAAGTTTATTTCACATTCAAAGATAAATGCATTATTGTGTTACTCTTCTGTAAAATCAATTTCTCCCTCTGTTCATTGGGGGATTAAAAAAAAAGACTATGGGTGTAGGCTGCTACCACAAGTAGTTGACACTAAGCACAAAAAATGTGAGCTAATCAGTTTGTATGAAAGTAGTAAGAGCAACTGGAAGTCAACAGGAGGGGAAAAAAACATAAAGGTCATAAACAACTATTGCGGATAAGTGTGAATTGAGAAGTGGAACCCACACGGTGAAGATGCTCAAACACAAAAAGGAAAAACAGTGGAAGGACCTGGATGCCACCAGAAGTTGTCAGGACAGAACAAAAGGAGCTCTCCTACAAGATAAGGCAGTCCCTGGAAAACAGAAACTCTTACAGACATTGGTTAGCAAGAGAGAAAATGGTGGACCACATTTGACAAGACAAGAAAAGCAAGTAAGGTCCCTGCTCTGATCGGACTAAAATTCCTGGGTGAGAAGGCTGGGCTAGATGCAGGAACAAAGAAGAAACAAAGCCAAAAAAACCCAAAAAAACTGATCATGTATGGCGTGAGCCAAAGTGTGAAGTACCACCCAATAAGGAGCTGAAAAGTTCTACTGAGAAAAACTCTGACCATCAGACCCTTACAAGGAAGAGAGCCATGGTCAGAGCTGAGGCGTAGCTCTCAGTCCACATAAGGATTCTGTCTGTCTCAGATAACAGTGCAGAGGTATGAGAAAACTTAAAGCATAAGATGGGTGACCACAGTGTAAATTTGGGACTGGACAGGAATAGACACCCCCCTAAGAAAAAAGGATAACAGGGAAAATAGGGGCCCAACATATAATTGCAGGACAACAACCCAAAAGAAAGCAAAAAATACTGTCTAAAAGGGGGAATAAAAGAAAGGAACAGCAATGCTGCAGAGACGTTTCTAGAGATTGTCTCACTAGATGAAGAGAGTAGGAATAACAGTAAAAGTTGGGGATATCCTTCAAAGAGTAGGAACCAATGGGAGATGCAGTAGTGAAATCTCCATCAAGAAGGCCCGGAAAATATGACAAAAAAGGTAGGAGGATAGCTCCAGGATTTGAAAGAGGAAGAATGCTATCCAAGAGCCATATGACCAGAATAATCTGGACTGAAGAGCTGTTATGACAACTGCCAGTAGGTATGAGGACCAGGGTCAATGACTCTCTAGAAGAGAATACAATCCCCAGTACAAGACTAGGAAGAAAGAACTGACAAAATTAGTCTGGAGGCTAGGAAAGGACAAGTCCACATTGGCAGCTAACAGCCATACAGAATATTCAGAAGAACACAGAGCTTGCCATAGCCAGGCAGGCCTTAACGAAGATGGAACAAAAATAACGGTCCCAGAAGGAAAGGAGTGCAGATGCCAGAGGGAACATGTCTAGAAACCTGGCTCCTTCTAGGTGTTGACCAGCCCTAACTCTGGGACAAATGACAGCAGTAGTCACCTGCGATGTCTAAGACAAATGGCCTGGCAAATCTATGAATTTTCTGCCTCAGGGAGAAAAATAATAAATCTACCAAATGTAAGCCTGAGTGCATTACACAGGAGATTTCCAGATTCAAGCATTTAAAGCGGGAGAAATGCCTGTTTATGCTGTGTTACTCCTCTAAAATCCATCAAAGCGAGTTTTATGTAGAAAAGAACAGTAATTAGTGATAGTAATAGAAGAACAGATTGGAAGAAGACAAAGCTACTGGCAGGGAGTTATGTGGCTGAGCGGATGGTAAAGATAGGTAGACTCTCTGGAGAAGGAAAAAAAAAAAAAGAGGCACCACCAAAATCACACGACATAATTACTCCCGCTGTAGGGTGGCTGCCTGAGTTAACATCACACAATTACTTCAACTCTGCTGGGGGTAAGTTGGCTGCCTAAGATCACATCACGCCATTACTTTTTCTGTATAAGGGGGTGAAGGGACTGCCTGTGTAGCAACGTTGAATGACCGAGAGGCTAAACAAAACCCAAAAATAACATGGAGAGATTGCCTATCTTAGTGTGTGACCGCTTGCACTGTACGTCTGACAGAAAAGTCTAGACTAGACTACACAACTGCAAAGGTGCCCTCAGGGAAGTACTGATCAAAATAATGAAAGAACTAAAGGGGGAGGCTATATGGCTGTATGGGGCCCTGAAATCATTTATGGCAGCTCTGCTCAATTGTTTTGCTTATGTGGAAACATTTTTCAAATTGGTGCCACAATCTGCAGCCCCAGAAAAGAGGCTTATGTTTTGTTAGCTATGCAGCCTTCCCTGCCCACAGTTTATAAAAGCATAAACTGCGTGCTATCAGGTACTGGTGGTGTAGACTGCAGGATTTATATGATAAAACAGGGATGGAGGGAGAGGCTGTGGTTCAGTTATTAAGCCAATTGAAAGAAAACAGCTTCTCCAGCTCAATCCAGGTGGTGGAAAATGGTAAAAATCACTTATTATAAACACATTTTAAAAAGCGGAAAAATATAACTTCATGCTGTGATAACACACTAACGCGTTTCGGAAACAATATCCTTAGTCATAGCGTATCTAAAGTGGTAATGACAATAGCTTATATAGGAATAGCTAATCACATGGTCTAATAGGAAATAACTATTAACCCTAGCATGACCTATACAAAACACATAATTAAAATCCATCAATAAAAACAGCAACGGTATTCAGTATTGATATAATGTCATGTCTCTTGTTAAGACCTTGGGGATAACGTGAACCCATCTGATAGATCCACCAAGCCTCTCTATTTAATAATTTTTTGCGATGGTCCCCCCCTCTCACCGGTCTGAACACCCTCTCTAAACCTGTAAATGAAAAACCTGCGGTATCACCTTGATGCTTATCTATAAAGTGTTTAGAAGCCACAGATATCCCTACTGTAACCGGCTTGCGTATATCGGATAAGTGGCGACGAATACGAATTTTTAATGCGGTTGATGTGCTGCCTATGTACTGAAGCTGGCATAGAGTACAGGTTATCATGTACACAACGTTTTTCGTATTACAATTTATATAAGACAAAATACTAAATTTCTTATTGTGTGTTGTAGATTCGAAAAACTTTGTGACCTGCATAAAACCGCACGCAGTACAATGAGTGTGACCACATTTATATGAGCCTTTCTGTGTAAGCCAACAAGAAGTACCTATGTTGGACTCTGACAGAAACAGACTAGGAGATAACAGAGAACCTAAAGTCTGACCTTCCGGGAAACATATCTAAAAAAAATATTGCTGAACCGTGAGGCATATTGGATTCCTTGCTCAGATACGACATACCCGACGGGCATGAATTTCTTAACCAACCTGTGGCATATCTATCAATAATCTTTTATGTGCTATACATTATGATTTATATTTATGTGATTTATAATGCACTTTGATGTATGGTTCCTGTTATTTGAAAACTCTGTCTTTTTTTTGATGACGTAAGGAAACCAAGGCCATCTGACAGGCCTATGTTGTTTCAAATGTTTTATGCAGTGATGAAATATGTAAGGCACTCCAAGCGTGTAAGCGAACACATGTATTGACCTGAGATGCCTATATTAATGGACTTTACATAAAAATTGATATATTTTACGGAGGTGGTGGACTTTCCCTTTGGATTTGACTTTGTATTGCTGCTGGCCAACATTGTCCCTGCACGTTGCTATTTTTGTTTCGGGAAGGAAATTGCATAGTTCAGCTTTTAGGATATCATAGTTTCATTTTAGGAATTTGATTACAATATGACCTACTACACAAACACAATTACTATTAGGCATTTACTTCTTATTTTTTCTTTTACCTGCTCTCGGATAACACTTTTGTAGTGAGATATAATGTTATCATGCTGCTCCAGAGACTTTTTCACCTCTTCTTCTTTCTTGTCTTCTTCACTAGATTTGTAGATCGCTTTTATAATCACCACTGGAGCCAAAAAGGGTGGAATAGTTATTTTATCTTTTTTGACAAAATACAAGCTTATGAATAGTATTATTTTATTATCATAGTAATATGTGGTCTCTCAAATCATAATAACCTGAACTTACAATATAGTAAAACTGCATCCTCTTTCCTAAGATACAGCAATGTGAAACCACATTAAACATACACAGTCAAGTCAGTCACATTATTATGAACACAAGGTAATATCCAGAGTAACCACTGGGTGCAGCACAGACAGCCACTAGATGGGCCGGGTGTGACTCAATAAGGTTCTGGCAGATTGTCACTGGTATCGAAAGCCATGCTGACTAAAGTGCATCCCACAGCTGCTAGAAGGTGCATTGGGGAGGATCCATGGAGCTAATACAACAAGTGAGATGGTCACAGACATGTTCCTTTAGGTTCAGGTCTGGGAAATAAGAGGACAAAGAAGTACTTGGAAGTCTTGCTCTTCCAACTAATGTTGGTCATTCTAGCGGTTTGAGTAGTCATATTGTCTTGTCAGGAGATCCTATCCACCCCAGAGAAGACAATCTTTACATATGGGTGTACATGATCTGCTAGGACGGAAAACAAAATCGTATAAAAGTGCCTTCCACACAAAGGAGTAGGCACTCCAGAGAATGCCACCAAAACATCACCCAGAACATAACGCTGCTACCACAAGCTTGTGTTTTTCCAGCAACGGAGGTTTGTCCTCTGATGTTTTTCACCTGAAACACAAACATCCATCTATGGGTGGACGTCCAATTCCAATACTGCCATGATAATTGAAGTCTTTTCTGGTAATGCAATTTCATTAGCTGAGGTGCAGTGACTATCCGCCTGCTTCAGAGCTCCATAGGGTCGCTGAACTGCTCTTTCAGACACGTCTGATAGCCTCCTGGTTCATTTTGGCAGTGAGCTACTCCACTGCAGCTAGTCACTCCACCCTTACCTACGTTCACCTCTCAACATCAATGGCATGTTGTGCTCCACAGTTTAGCAGCAAACTTATTCGCAGTGGTGCCATTTATCCACTCACGATACACTTTCGTTACAGCAGCAGGAGAAGCGTTCTCAAACAGCCCAGTTTCAGAAATTCTACCATTATTGGCCCAAAAGCCAATAATCATTCCTTTCTGCGACTCTGATAAATTGGGATTTTTGTACTTTTCTCCTTTCAAAAGTGTTGGTTCCATCTAGCTGGACTATGTCCCTACTGCCGACCAGCTACTCAATGGCAATGAGGGAGGATAACAAATCCATTCAGTAAGAAAAAATCAAACTGTGAATTTGAATAGGTTCAGAAAAAAAAACAGAAAGAGGGAAATGTCTCTCAAAATGAATCAGACGGAAAAAGTTTTGTACGAATAGTGCAAGAATCCAAATTTCTCGTCAATATAATTGGGGTACACAGCATCTTGGGACGTCCAAAAGAAATCCAAGAGGGTAGATAAACTACAAAGAAAAATTGTCAGTGCGATCAGTCACACAAGCGCTAACGTATTACACCCAGGCTTGCGTCAGCTGAGGTTAGGGTATGTACTTGGTAGAATTAAGTGAAGGTGTGAAAAGAGGCCCAGGTAGCAGCTTTGGAGCTGAAGCCGGATGCCAAACCACCCAGGAGGCCCCAACCGCTTGAGTGAAATGAGCTGTGATCTGGAATGAAAGCGGTTTACCCTTACACCAGTAGCCTTAGAGGTAGCCAGACCCTTGCTCAGGCCCTCTGGATTAATGAAGTGGAAATCAAAGCACCTAAAGGATTCAGTGTTGGTAAGGTACAGAACATGTGAAGAGCTCTAGCAATATCCAAACAATGCAGAGACCATTCTGGCGCTTTCGAGAGGGAGAGGCAAAATAAGAGAAGAATGATGTCCTCATTAAGGTGAAAAGGGGAGTACTCTTTAGGGAAAAAATTAAAGGAATGAGATGTAGGACGACTTAGTCCTTATAAAGAACTAAAAAGGGGGATCTGCATGAGAGAGTCGCCAATTCAGACACACGATGGATGTAATGACCACAAGGAAAAAAATTCTAAGTGGGGCAAAATATGGAAAAAAAAGTACTTATGCCATGTTTGCGGGTGACTTTTTTTTTTTTTTTACACAGTTCATTCTTTGGTAAAGATGTGTTATCTGTATTTTACAGGTTGATGCGCATCTGGCAATACCAAATATGTAGGGTTTCCGTTATGTTTTGGTACCGTAAAAAAAATTCTAAACATTTTCGATATTTGAAATTTGCGCCGTGGCGCTATTTTGTGCGACCAATAACTTTTTTGTACTAACACCTACAGACGTCTGTGAGAGTGCATTGTTTGCGGGCTGAAGTGTACTTTCTTTTATTCTAATTTTTACAGGATGTGAAATGACCCAACAAACGCAATTTTGGCGTTTGGATTTTTTTTTCTACGGTGTTCAGTGTACGAGATAATTAATGTTATATTTTAATAGATCAGACTTTTTCGGACATGGCAATACCAAACGTGTAACTTTTTTATTTAAGTTTTTTAATTTGTAAAATGGCGGAAGGGAGGCGATTTTAACTCTTAATGCTTTTCAATTTTTATTTCACACTTTAAACCATTTTTTTTGTTTAGCTTAACTTTCAGTCCCCCTTGGGCGCTTCACCACTAGGGGGCGCAATCATTTCTACAGCCTAATGCATTGTATATACAATGCATTAGGGTGTACCAAAATGGCGGTTTCCCCACTTCCTGCCTGGGGCCCAAAGTGGGGAAATTCAAAACATGACAGCGATGGAAGCCTTCACAAGGCTTCCCGCTGCCATGTTAGCCTACTGGGACTCAGTGATCTCACTGGTGATGTCCCGATCGGAGTGAAGAACGGTGTGCGGCACCTTTCTACATTAATTTAGGCGCTTCAGCCATCTTTGTCGCGGCGTCTAAGGGGTTAAACAGCACGGGTGGGCGGCCGTTTCCTCCTACGCTGCAATTAGCCGCTAACACCTGGCGGCTGTGTAGCGGGATCGGTAAAGGATTAATACAGGAATAAAGCTCCACAGTTCGAGTGCCCTACGAACAGGAAGGGCGGAGTGAACCCTTGCAAAAAAATCTTGACCTGAATATGGTAAGCCAAAGCTGGAAAAGAACAAAGAGGGCAGAAATCTGACCTCTCAAAGAGAAAAGGTCAATGTCCTGCTCCAGACCCGATTGAAGGAATGATAGGAGTCGTGGGGTAGAACAACCCAGAGAATGAAAACCATGCGGCTCGCACCAGGTAAAGAGGGCTTTCCATGTTCAGTAAAAAAAATATGGGCAGACTATGGCTTGCAGACTGGAATCATTGTGTGAATCACAGAGTCTGAAAGACTGCGGTTTCAACAGTCAAATGCAGCTGAGGTAAACTGAGGTGGAACAGAAGACCTTGGGACAGGAGATTTGGGCGCAGGGTGGGGGGTCACGGACTGTCGGCCAATAGGCCAATTACGACCGCGTACCAGAACGTGCGGGGCTAAAACTGGAGAAAGCCGGGAACCCTCTTGCTCCCGAGGCACTTGAGCAACTGATGGGAGAGAGGAAGTAGGCTAATGAGATGGGATACGAACAGAACCCTGTTCAGGTACACCACCGCAGTGGTATTGTAGGATCCAATCCAAACCGCGTACTCTGAAAATGCTGTGCTGTCTCCCCCAATGCTATTGGCAAGAAAACATCCATTTAACCAAGCAATATGTATATGGGCAGACAGTCTATCACACATTTTATAAACCCACCAAGCCAGTTCCTGACACGTGACTCCCTTCATGAGCTACTCATCGCTGACGTCAAAAGTAGGAAGTGGTCATAATAATGTGACTTGACTGTGTATAATCTCAAGGACAATGCAGATCTACGTCATTGATCAACATAGAAACTTAAAACACCTGTATTACTGAAGTGCCTGAAAAGATTGGCTGTTTAATAGCGCTTCTCGACAGTACAGTGGTCAGTTTCTGAGATTGGTGTAGGTCCCAATGGTGGCACCCCCATCTATCAGGCCATGATTCCATATGTTAGCGATATGACAATGTTTTTCTAGATAAAACCCCTTAAAGCTTGTTTTCTATAATTCTCATATTATTTATGTTGAAATTTGTAGAATTACTAAATTAGAGAGTTATACTCTCAGGTTACAATATTTTCAATTTACAATGATTGTCCCAGAACAAATGAATATTGTAACTAGAGGGACCACTGTATGCACAGGGTAATATACACAAACACATAGCAATATGCACAAATAAAGCTACATATACATACATGAATACACACTGCTGGTATAAAAAAAGATCTGTCTGGGATCATTCAAAGCATTGAAGACATATTTAGAACAATCTTAATCCCTAGAAACGTAACATTTTTGCTGTTTGTAGGGTTTTTCTGATGTTTGGGGCTTTTTAAAAAAAAATAAAAATTAAAAAATAAATAAATATATATATATAATTTTTAAATTTTTATTTTTTTTAATAAATAGTATTTTTATTTTATTTTTTTAAACAGCATAGTGTTAAAAAAGTTTTAATTGTTTTAAAAAGCAGTTTTTAAAAGCATCCCAAGTGCATGCTGAAAACATGCATGCGTTTTTTTTTTTTAATGCAAGTGGTTTTGTAATTAACTGTATTTAGAACATTTGGAATAAAAACAAAAAAATGCATACTTTTAAAAAAAAAAAAAATTGCTTATCCGTTTGATGCATTTAAAAAAATTGCAATGTGTGTGTGTGAACCCACCCTCGATGCTCATAATATTCACAAGTGCATTGAAAACATCTGCCTCATATTACCACCTGTCACGAAGACTCTCTAACAATTTTTGATTGCAACATCATAGTGTTTATTGAAATGTGCACTAATCCTATAAATATAGTGCACATAGTGTAGCTCAGTGATGGCGAACCCAAGGGGCCCCCAACCCAAGGGACTTTTTTGTTTTGCCACATTGTGCCCCCTTTAAAAAACCCCAGACTGGGAAGGGGCCCATCGGGGACTTTGGGGGAACCCCCCGGGTTTGGCCCCAAGCTTCTTTCAAATTTCCAATGGACCGGGTTTTAGTTTTCAGTTTATGCTTTCCACTTGCCTGCACTGTCCGAGCGTCCCAGCAGCAAGCTCGTCTCCTCCCTCACTGGTCCCCGCCTTGATGCGGCTTGCTGTCTCCTGCCTCCGAAGTGCCACCTTTGTGTGCGAGCAATGCTGGGCAGGAAAAAAAACAAGCAGGGGGCATTGGCTTTAGGAAAGGTCAAAACACACACCCCTTTCTTCTTGTTTTTAAGGCCTCTGGGACCTGCAGATGCTTTTCTCCTCTCGCCTCCGTCCAGACTAAAACTTTCAGCTCCAGCACAGTGTTTTGGCCGGGACACTTACACCCACATCGGCTCCTATAGGTTGAGGGCCCCATTACACACAGCAGGAGAGGGCGCCAGACACAAAATGCCTGGGTGACGCAGGAGACCAGTGTGATTACCTGTGGCCTCACCTCCTGCAGACAGAGGGTGACAGCTGTATTCACGGGGGACTGAAGATATAGGGGGGCAGTGTTACAGTTTAGCCTTATACTGGGGCTGTCGTACAGGGGGCATTTTATATCCAAAAGGAAATGATGTACGGGGGAGGAGGATAAAGGGAGCCTTAAGTTTTTGCTTCCCCCATACTTTGGGGGGGAAATTTATGGATATTTTTGATGTAAAAACGGCACCCATTTAACTAGGGTTTTTTTTTTTTTTTAAAATTTTAAATTTTTAAAACGGCCAAACCCCAAAAGGTTTACCCCTAGTCTATTTTTAACCCCCTCCTTATCTGTTATATTGCAATACAGGGGGTTTTCAGCCCGATCACGCACTTTATCTACACTTTTCCCAAATTTGGGCCCAAAGTTGCTGGATTTTTTATATTAAAATTTTTTAAAATTCCCTGCTGCAAGACACTGGTCATTATTCACATTTGGTCCCCACGGGGTAACAACCTAAAAAATTTTTAGGGTTTCCCTTTCCCGTATGTTTTTGAAGTATGGGAAAAAATTTTAAAAAAACCCAAAAAAAACTATGCAAAACCCGGTTTAGAATATCAAATACCAAAAGCGGAAGTTGTCGTTTTGGGGGTACTTTAAAACCCGGGCCGCATTTCTTTCAAAGGGAACAATTCTAACCACTTTAGCCCCCCGTGCTAAAACCCCCAATTTAATTTGTCCTTTGTTTTCCCCTTGGGTTACTTAGAAAACATTTTTCCCATCTACTAGCTATATATCTCACTCTTTTTCTTGCAGTTATTTAAGTCTCATCCTAGTCTGTTACATATTAAAATGGAGTGTGCAGACTGTAATTGGATGTAGCTTAGTAAAGCAGCATAGAGCAATAATTTTTGCACTCAAAACTAGAACATTAAGGGTGACATATCTGAAAAGAGGCGCTGCCACGCCATTTTTACATAGTATTACATAGTTTGTCAGGCCGAAAAAAGACGTCCGTCCATCCAGTTCAACCTATTGTGCTAAAGTGTTGCTAAAGTGTAAAAGTGTTTTTAAGGTGCATTAAATCAGAGTAAAGTGTGCCTGAATGAATGTAATTGAACATACGCCATGTGAACGTACCCTTACTTGAGAGTACCAATAAGGATAGATGTCTTACCTTCTAACTCTTTAACTAATTTGGTGAATTCATGATCAAACATCATGTGGTCAGGACTGGAGAAACTTGGTTGGGGTTTCTGGGCAGCCTTTGAATAAAATTCATGTTTAGTGATGAAGCCCAACTTTTCTGTAAAGATTTCCTTCCCTATTCTCTTTTCTATCAATTGCTTCAACTTCTCTCTAAAGAAACAAAACCAATATATTGAGGTTAATTTGTAAAGCACATGAAAATACTTTTATACTTACGCACCAATACATAATTCAAGCACCTTACACTTCTGAACCCATTAACACAAAATGACATACCTTTACATCACTGTGCTGTTGAGGGGTTATTTGAGTGGGATCACCCACTAAGCACCCTCCATACGCGATAGGTAACAGCTGGTAATTACAGCTAAGACCTGCAGCAATCTGGTCCCCATTCAACTCCCTTTCACAAAATTATAAGCACTTTGATGCAATCCATTACTACTGCAGAGTAGTGTAGAATCGATTGCACCCCCTACTGGTTAAGTACTACAAGTACTAGTGGGAAAAAAGTTTTAAAAATAAAAAATATAGAAATTCAAACCTCCCCCTCCCTTTTGCAATTTTACAAATAAAATAACAAAAGTAAAAATTTACATATGATTGGCATTGCGGCATCCATAAAAATCTATTAAAATATAACATCATTTAGAAAAAAAATTAGAGACCAAAACGTTTCTTCCGCAAAAAATTTGAATAAAAAAAAATCAAAAAGTCACAACTCTCCTAAAATGTTACTAATAAAATACACTACAACCTGCGAAAAACAAGCCTTAACTCAGATCCAAAGACTTAAAAATAAAAAAGTCTTTTTGGTTCAAAACGTGGCTGAAGTTCAAAATTTTGTTTTTTTTTTTTTTTTTTTAAAAAGAAAAAATTTTGCTTCACCAAAAATCCTACCGACTTGCAGATTACAAAAGGGAAATTCTTAAACCAAAGGGAAAAACCCATAAAAAAAAACTCCTAAAAAAAAGGGCACCCCCTTAAATTTTTAAATTTTTCTTTTAAAATTTTTCTTTGGTTTTTTGGGCATTAATTGAAGGTCATTGTTACTATTTAAGATCCCCAAAAAACAACCCTTTCATGGGTCATGTATTTGTAAACAAAAAAAGTTAGGGATTTTTGGGAAAAGGCAGGGAAAAAAAGGAAGGGACATAAAAACCCTTTGAAAGTAACAATTTCCATTTCTTTAAAAAACATTTAAAAAACCCCCAGAAAAATTTTAAAAAAGTTTAAAAACTTCAAAATTTCCCAAAATCACTAAAAAAAAAAATATTCACATTAACCCTTTACATATTTCCAAATTTACACAATTTCTTCAAAATCTATTTTTTTCCCCCTTACCCCCGGACCCCTTTTTTGGCCCTCTACAACCCTATTTTTGAAATCGGGATTGCCTTTTTTGGAAAATTTTTTGGGGACATTTTTCCCCCTTACCCATGTGTTTCAGAGATTGTTTTTCGGAACTTTGGCTTAAATAGAAAAATTTTTGGGCCCCAAAAAATGATTTTTATTTTGGGGAAAAATATAAAATTAAGGGTAAAAATGTAAAAAATTTACCAATTTAAAAAATTTAAAATTTTTTTGCGATTTTATTTTTTATGCATTTTTGGACAAGAATACAAAATGATCGGGAAAAATGAAATTAATTTTGATTCCCCAATTCTCCTTTTCAGAGTTACCCATATGTCCCTATGCCATTATTGCTAAACCCACAACCCCAAATAGGAGGGCACCTCCTGGACTCGGGGGCCTCTTTTTCATTAAAATTTTATTTGGGGCCATTTCGGGTTTGCGACCCCTTTAAAGGTTCCAAAACGTAAAAAATTTACCCCTAAAAAACCCCATTTTTGGAAATTTACACCCCTTAGGGAATTTATCCAGAGGTGTGGGAGTATTCTACCCCACAGGCTTTCCCACAAAATTTTTTAGCGTTCCTCTGAAAATAAAAAAAATAAAAAATTTTTTCCCAAATAATCTGAAATTTTTTACTGAAAATTTTTTTTTTTTTAAAGGGAATTTTGGAAAAAAAACCCCCAAAAAAATTGTTTTCCCAAATTTCTTCCAATTCCAATCCCTTTCATGGGGGGTTAAACTCTTTTTCCCGGCGGGGGACGGGGGGACGCTTTTTGGGTTTTGGCCACAGATATTGGGGGCCATGTCGCATCTCCAAAGCCCCCAAAGACAAAAACAGGTAAAACCTTCCAAAAAATTTTACCCTTTTTGGTTTAAACCCCTCGGGGACTCCTGGGGGTTTTTTTTTCTTTTTGGGCCCACGGTTTCCGTATTTTTTTTTACATTCCAGGGAAAAGGGGGGGGGAAACGCAGTTCCCCATTTTTTTTGGGGTTTCCCATTTTTACAGAAAAATTTTTTTTTTTTTTTCCGCCAAAAAAAAACAAAAAAAAAAAAAAAAAAAAAAAAAAAAAAAAAGGAGAAAAAGGGGGTACTTTATTGGGGGTGGGTACAATTACAATGATAAAAATTTTTATATTTTTTTTTTTTTATTATTTTTTACACAATAAAGGATTTTTAAAAAATTGCTTTTTCAATTGTTTACAACACCTTTAGCTTTTTTAAAATTTTTTTTGAATAGGGACGGGCTTGGGGGCTTTTTTTTTTAAATGATTTATGTTTTTTTGGGCTACCATTAGGGGGCTTTATGTTTGGGACCCATTTTTTATTAATTTTTTGTGAAGCATTTTTACAAAAAAACAAATCCTGGATGTTTTTTATTTTTTTTTACAGCGGTCACGTGGGGTATAAATTACATGTATTTTAAACCACGGGTTGATACGTTTAAAAGCGATACCCATTTTATATTTGTTTAATGTTTTTATGCTTTTACACAAAAAAAACACTTTTATTTGAAAAGGAAAACACTTTTTGCTTACCCACCCTGGGCCATAACTTTTTTTTTTTTTTCTGTTTATGGGGCTGATAAAAACCTTTTTTTTTTTGGGGGATGATTTGATTTTTTTATTTAAATTTTGGGGGGCCCAAGATTTTAAAAAACCCGCTTTTAAATCTTTTTTTGGGAATGGGGTGAAAAAAAATACGCAATCCTAGCAGTTTTTTTTATTTTTTTTTTTAAAGCGTTAAACCTGCTTATCCTACAAAAAGTTTTACTCTGTTTAACCCGTTTAAAGGTGATCCCCAAATTTATTTTTTTTTTAAATTTAAACCCACAATTTTTTTGAAAAAAAAGGTTTTTTTGTTAAAACAATATTTATCACGCTATCTTCAATACCCAAAATTTTTTAAATTTTTCCTATACAAGCTGTTAAACTTTTTTTTTGGGGGATGAACGATTTTTTAATTTGGGCAAAATTTGAGTTGTTTATTTTTTTTTGTTTACTTTTTCCCCAATTTTATTGCGGGGGTTTAAAAAAAATCCTATTCTGTACTGTTTTTTTTTTTTTTTTTTTGGGGGGTTTCACCGGGGGTTAAATTTAAACAGGACGGGTTTTTTATAGGGTTTTTAGCCCCGGGGCACCCCAAATAGGGGACTTTTTTTATTTTTTATCTTTTTACTTTGGGCGTTTGAAAAGGGGAAAAGGGGCGAGGTAAGTTTTTTTATTTTTTTTTTGTTTTTACTTTTTTTCACTTTTTTTTTTTTTTTTTAATTTTTTTTTCATATTTTTTACACTTTCCCCCGGGGGGAATTCCCATGAATTTGTAGATCATTCGGCAATGGGGAGATCACATACGCTTTGCGTATCCGGGTCTCCTTTAAAATTCTGCACGCTCCCCCAAAATTTCATTGGGGGCATGGGGACGTCCCCAAAAAAAACCCGGGATCTGCATTCACGCCCGGGCTTTCTTTAAATTTCATCCCGGGCGCTACGCCTTTACTGCGCCAAATTCCGGCGGGCGAAACCCCACTCCTGCCGCCCCCCACCGCGATGTCGCGACCACATGCCCGGGGGACGGGGGGGGTTAATCCCCCGCGGGGGCGCCCCCCCCGGCCGGGGGGGTTTTTGGGGCCCATTTTTTTTTTTCCAGGGGGTAATATCCCCCTTTCCATCCCGCATCTTGCGCTTCCGTTGTGACCAAAAAAGATCGTTTTTACGACTCAAGGGAAATTTTTGGGGGAACCCCTACCCAAAGGGCCTATGATAGGGAAAATTTGGGAAAGGGGTTAAAGGCACAAGATCAGGTATACCAAAATTAGAAAAATGCCCCCGGGACAAAAGGGCAAAAACTTTGGGGAAGGCAACACTTTACTTTTGCCCCTCCTAAAAAGGGAAATTTTAAAACTATTGCCTATGGGATCGTGTTTTTTAATACGTCTTTTTTTTTTGTTATTTTGAAATAATTAAAAAGTTTGAAATTTAAAGGGTTTAAAATGTGGGGAATTTGGGGCCTATTTTTTTTTCCCTTTGGGAAAAAAATTGTAAATATAACAATTTTTTTCCCTATCTATTTTTTTTTGGGGGAAATTTTTTCTGTTAAAATTAAAAAAAAAAAATACCCTAAAAAACTTAAGGAATAATCCAGGGGTGTAGTAAAATTTTTGCCCAACAGGTGCTTCACTTTTTTTTTAGCTTTATTTGGGGAAAATAAAAACTCTTTTTTTCAAAAAATTCTGCAATTGACTGAAAATTTTAACCAAGTTTTTAAAGTCTATCTGTAAGTGAAAATTTTTTTTTTTGGGGGTTTGGGGCATGGCGGGGGAAAGGAGGAGTGCCATTTGGTTAGGGAAAGGCAGTTTTTTGGTGGGGTTTTCATGTCGCATTTGTAAAGCCCCAAAAGTACCAGTACAGGTGAAACCTGCCATAAGTCACCCCATATTGGGTTAATTGTGCATTTTCGGTGCAAAGGTTTTCCAAATTTTTTTTTTTTTTTTTTTTTTTTTTTTTAAACACTGGGCCATGAAAATTTGGGGGGGAAAACCGCAGTTCTGCCATTGTTTTTGGGGGTTTAAATTTTTTACGCGTTCACTGTGTGGTATAAATTTCAGGAAATTTTTAACTATGTGGGGTACAATTACAATGATAGAAATTTTATATACTTTTTGTTTAATCAATTTTACACAACAGAAATGCGTTTATAGAAAAAATTGTGTTTTTATATGCTGTTATAGTCTGAGAGACTTAACTTTTTTATTTTTCTGTGTACGGAGGAGGCCTGTAGTGGCTTGTTTTTTGAGGATGGAAAAGTTTTTATTGGGAAAAGTTTTGGGGGGGCCAAACTTTTTGATTGCTTTTAAATCCATTTGGAAGCCAGGTTGAAGAAAATACTACAATCATAGTAGTGTTTCTTATTTTTATTTTTGACAGTGCTCACCATACAGTAAAAGTTACATGTTAATTTTACTCCATTGGTCCATACAATAGCAATATATATTTGATATCTTTTTTATTTTTGTTTTTGCTTCGAAAAAAAAGTGTTTTTATTGTGTTTAAAAAAATTTTTATACATCCCCTATCTTTATTGCCCCTAACCCTTTTTTTTTTTCGGATACAGAGCTGTGAAAAGGGGGTTTTTTTTTGTGGGGGTGAATGAAGTTTTTTTAGTACAATTTTGGTGTTCAAATGACTTTTTGTCACTTTTTATTCCAAATTTTTTGTCTGGGGGGATGAACGGGAAAAACACCCAAAGCTGTGGGCTGTTTTGTTGGGAGTTTTTTTGCGGAGTTTTAAACGTGCGGGGGGTTTAAAAAACATGAAAAAATTTTTTAAGGGGGAAGTCGTTAAAAAACATGGCGGGCCTGAATAGGGGTACATTTTTTTTAAAATCTTTTTTTTGGGGGCGATTGGCATTTGTAAAGGGTTATTTTATTTTTGTGTTCGACTTAGCAGTACTGCAATGCATTTTAATTGCCAATTACTATACCTGGCTGTGCCCTCAGTGTCGTCACAGGCAGCACAGAAGCCTCACTGTGGCATGGTGTGTTCAGGGTGATGTGCAGTGTTGGCTTTCCTCCACACATCACATATGGCATTTAGGCCAAAAAGTAAAATTTTGGTCTTATCTTACCAGAGCACCTTCTTCCACATACTTGCTGTGTCCTCTTAATAGTTTTTTTGCAAACTACAAAACGGGACTTCTTATGGCTTGCTTTCAAAAATGGCTTTTTTTTCTTGCCACTTTTCCATAAAGACCAGATTTTGAAGGTACACAACTAATCGTTGTCCAGTTGATTCCCACCTGAGCGGAGGATCTCTGCAACAACTCCAGAGTGACCCTGGACCCCCTAGCTGCTTCTATAATTAGTGTTATCCTTGTCTGGGCTGTCAGTGTAGGTGGACGGCCATGTCTTGGTAGGTTAGCAGTTGTGCCATACTCCTTCCATTTACAGATGATAGATTAAACCGTGCTCTGTGAAATGTTCACAGCTTGGGCTATATTTTTTAAAACTGAACCATGCAATACACTGCCACAATTTATCCCTGAGCTATCTGGTGTGATTCTTGGTTTTCATGATGCTGTTTGTTCACTACTGTCCTCTAACAAACCTCTGAGGCCTTTACAAAACAGCTGAAGTTATACTAAAAATCAATTACATACAGATGTACTCTACTAATTAATTGACTTCTAAAGGCAATTGGTCACACTGGATTTTATTTAGAGGTATCAGAGTAGAGGGGGCTGAAAACATATGCATGCTACACTTGTCATTTGTTTTTTTGTTTGCAAACATCTGGAAAAGCGTCATTTCTTTACACTTCACAAATACTTTCTACTTTGTGTTGATCTATCATATAAAATAGCAATAAAATGCACTTAAGTTTGTGGCTGTAACGTTTAAAAATTAGGAAAAGTATAAAGGGTATGAATTCTTTTGCAACCCATTGTAAATGGTCCCTAAAGAAATTGTGGTAGAAAAGCTGTTTTATGTAAAGCCTTCACAAATGCCAAGAGGCCATTTCCTCCGTCTGGAGAAAAAAGGCTCAGCTTCCAGAGTCTTCTTTACCATAAGAACTGTATCTTTAAAGAGCCGTCACAGGGGCTGCTCAAAACAAGAACAGCTGAGAGCTTCAAAAAAGCTTTAGACAATTTTTACAACAAAAATTGAATTTTTGTACTTACCGTAAAATCCTTTTCTCATCCGATTCATTGGGGGACACAGCACCTTGGGTATAGAACCTTGCCCTATGAGGCGGACACTAGGCGGGCCTAGCGTGTTGTGTCCGCCCCAACGGCCTATATCTCTCCTGCCGACGCCAGGCTGATCAGTTCGTACAAATGCCGTGGCCGAGACGAGGAAAAAAAAAAAGAATCCGGACGAGAAAAGGATTATGGTAAGTACAAGAATCCAATTTTCTCGCCAATGTCATTGGGGGACACAGCACCTTGGAGCAGTCCCAGAGGGTGGGAGACAAAAGAGGTAGCAACTAAAAAATTTATCAGCCGTGATAATCATTAGCACACTGCTGCCTGAAGCACCTTACGGCCGAGGCTTGTGTAAGCTGAGGCCAAGGTATGGATCTGGTAGAACTTAGAAAAAATATAGACTGAAGCCCAGGTGGCAGCTTTGCACACCTGTAAAGCTGAAGCTTGATGCCGAACTGCCCAGGAGGCATCAACCGCTCGCGTGGAGTGAGCAATGACCCGAAACGGAAGGGGTTCCCCACTAGACCGATAGGCTTCCAAAATTGCAGACCGAATCCAGCTGGCAATGGTGGCCTTAGAGGCACAGGCCAGTGGCCTCCGGAATGAGAAAGAGGGCTTCAGAGCGCTTAAAATATTCTGTAACAGAGAGGTAGACCCGAACGGCCCCGACCACGTCTAAATAATGAAACACTCGCTCTCGAGGATGAGAAACAGAAAAGCATCTGCCTCCTACGGACACTAGGCTGCAAACTGGTCAGCCTGGTGTCCGCAGGAGGGATATAGGCCATTGGGGCAGACCCAACACATTTGGTCCACCTAGTGTCACCTAGTGTCCGCCTCCTAGGGCAAGGGCCTATACCCAAGGTGCTGTGTCCCCCAATGACATTGGCGAGAAATATTATTAACACTTATGTAGGTTTATAGAATTATTGATTTGAATATAGATCCAGTCTGATCACCACTTAGAATCTGGAGCTAAGTTTCCTTAGGGCAGATTGGTTGATGCCTTTGCACTTTGCATATTTTCTAGATCAACAGGGGGAATATATAAAATAACCTATACCTGATGAACATATGTGAATCATACTATGTAACTATAAACGGATACAAGCAAAGCCTCTGATAAATAATATACTTACTTGGTATTGTTTTCAAGTGAGTTATCATTATAATAAATGCAGATTCCTAGGAGTAAAGCACACAAGCCCTGAACAAGCTGCTCCTCTTCTCCGAGGTTCTCAGATATCTGCCCTGTGAGCTGTATTTATATTAAGGAAGGAAAACTCTAAAAAATGAAGAAATCAGTAAAGTAATGTCATTAATCTGTATAACCAAAAAAAAAAAAGTTTATAAGATCTGGGAAGATACATTTAGCTATACAAAATAAATGTGAGGGTCAGGTGTTCATATCATTGCAATACGAAGATATTTAACAGCATTGAAGAAATGTTACCAATCATCTGACTAAAACCTACTTTATTTGGTGCAAGCGCACTGGTAGAAGCAATTTAACTATACTGAACTGATTTATACAGGGAAAGGAGATCTCGGTTGACTGCATCACCTGTGACAGATTAAAACGTGATCATTTTGTGCATTTTGCAAAAAGTTCACATATTTTTGGCCTTTAACCATTAGTGGAAATCATTTATAATTAATGTCCATTAACAGATGAGAAATTGAATTATGCTAATGTGACAGCCTATGACAGAGCCACTTTTAAATTCAATGGGGCAGATTTATTAACACTGTCTAAAACGTACACAATGTAAACTTAGACATTCTAAAAATGTGCCCGATTTATTAATGTATGATAAAACTAGCAGGTACTTATATTACCTAGTGTAAATTACACCATCTACTTGTTGGTTTAGTTTGTGCCAACAACTACACTTAACTTCATATTGCATTATCTGTTAAAGAGGATTTCTTACCACAATGATTAGCTTTTAACATGTAGGGAAGGTTAAATGAAGACTTATCAAATACATTGCTTTGTGGATTTTGCTTTGTTCAGGAGATAAAAAAAAAAAAAAAGATTTAATCTCCACTTATAGTACACAAGTTTATCTGGTTACCGACCAACTCTCCCTGATCTCCCTGATCTCTCATTGCTCTAAACTGCCATCAGTCCCATCACAGTGAGTCACTCCCTACTGAGTCCTATCTGTAGCACAGAAGTTTTGTTTACCTAAGGTAATGACAAGTTTTAACCCTTACAGCTCTGTAGCCTTGTAAAATGCTATTTGCAAACCCCCAGCATCATGTTACTGCAATAGAGTCAGCTAGAAATAGCAGAGCTAATAAGCCAAACACTGCATTAACACCAACCACAGCCTGACCAGGAAGTGAGAGTCTGAAGCTGCCTGAGGCTCTGTGAAACAGCATGTTCAGAAAACCCATAAATGGTGTAAAGCTTGTATGCCAGTATCTTGGAATAAATTGCACCAGAATTCTGGCACAATTGCCACAGTAAATCTGCCCCTCTAAATTCTTCAGTGCGCCTTATACTATTACCAATGTATACTTAGGGAGATTGCATTTTGTTTTAATACAAATATAGTTTGAGTTCTATGTAGATTAGTGTTGCTCATTTTATACTTTCAATATAATAAGGTTTTACATACTACTTTTACTACAACTTTAATTTTTTTTTTAAGTATTGGTATATAAATAATAAAAGCATTGATAATATCTACAGTACTTGTACATCTCCTGTCAACACACATAATATAAAAGGATACGAAAGGCACATTAGCTGCATTGTGTAGGAAATGTGTGACCGCAATGGGACAGTTTGTTAACCACGTGCACAGCAACATTAACAGTCCAACTCTGGTCTGCACCTTACTACCCTGCAGAAATGGAAACAATGAACAAGCTCTTAGTGGGTCATCACTGTTTTAGTGTAGCATAGCAGGTAACATTACCTTATATATTATGATTGTAACAAAAAAAAAAATTCCCAAGATTTAAAAGAAGTTGGGTGTGTTTGAAATTTTCATCTGATAGTTGGTTTTACATGGGTTTATACAGTACATGGACATACATTCTGTGAAACATCCTTGTCCTTCTCAAGTGATTAATCAAGTATCACTAGTTTAAAAGACTGTAATGGCCAATAAGGGTTTACATGTGCATTGCTAAACTGATGAAGTGATCAATCACCAGATGACCAACCAGCTGTCCAACCATCTACTTGTACTTAAAGGAGTTTTGCCACGAAGTAAAATTGACGTGGGAAGCTTGCAAATTAAATAATAAACATTTTCACCATTCATCCTTATTAGAAATTCTGCACTGTTTTTGTTTTAGCTGCCTTTTTAGTGAGGCATTGTTTACAGCTCGTCTCCAGGGGCTACGACCAGGGCTGCGAGCTCCTCAGTCCTGGTCGCACATGCCCAGACATAACCTCTCCTCTCAGACAGCTCCTGAGTGTTCAACTCCCAGGTGCTGTCATTCTACTCCTGTCCCCTATACTCCTTATTAATTAGTGAAACAGTGCAAATAAATTAAAAAAGGAACCTCAATGAGCTATGTGTATTGATAAAGAAAAAAAAATCCATGGGTTTGGTTCCTGCAGGGATTTGAACCTAGGACCCTTGTGTCGGGAGGTAAAAAGCATTACCTCTAGGCTACAGTGTAGCTACTTGTACCTCTGTAAATAAACAGACCTTTCTTTGACTAGAGAGAGGAAAGGCCTGGTGATGTCATCCTGCTGGGTCACATGATATGTAATTCAAACAAATCACACACGCCCCCTTCTGAGCACACAGAGCTGAAGAGCTGGATGCAGGAGGTATGAAATGAGATCGTGGCAAAACCCCTTTAATATGACTGGCCATTAGAAAACCTTTAGATAAGGATCCGCCTAATCTGCTACTGGAGTGCTGCATGCTTCTTATTGTGTATCCAGGTACTGCAGCCCATATGGCCTCGTTCACACGGCTTATTCTGGGACGGACAGCAGCCGTAATGCGCGCCGTATTTGCGCTGCAGTACGGCTCTAATCCGTCCCAGTCATTACGGTAATCCACAGTTCTCATAGAGAACTATGGATTCCGTCTCTTCTCCCCGCTCGCCGAATACGCTGAGGGGGGAGAAAGGGACATGCACATTATTTACGGCGTGTACGCACCGTGAATAATGAGTGTCTATGGGGCCGGCGAGCTGCCGACCCCGCCCGGCCCCCCCTGCACGGCAGGCGGCGTAATTGCGGGGTGAAGTCCGTCCCCGCAATTACGTCGGCAATAAGCCGTGTGAACAATACCGAACTGTTCAGTGCAGTCTGGCACCTTCACTTACCCCATCAGGTCTGCTAGGATAGGCTATAGATAGGCCACTGATGAATCGTCTCACTAGGCAAGCAAAATTAGGCCACTTCAACACTGCGCTTAGCAATTTTGTTCCTATTCACTGGTAAAGCTCCCAACACATCCATATACCCCCATACCTGACAGAAGCCAAAATTAGGCAATTTGGTTTGGGATTTGCTAGATGAAACAGTGCTGAGCATTGCACTATTTCAATGATATGGACGCAGTACGAAAAAAAAGAGAAAGGGAAAAAGAAACAGTGAGAGAACTAGACAAAGAGAAGTGAGGCTTTTCTGTACCCAATGGAAAACGTGAAACAATCATGGCATGCACGGACTTTCAGTAATATATCCCAGTGACATGTTATTCTATATAGTAGTAACGAAGTTAGCAAATTGTTTTAGGCAAAACAGTAATGCAACAGCAAAACAGTTAAATTGAGGTTAATGCATTCAGGGTTTTTTTTTTTTTTTATAATCTAACGTAAATCAGTCAGGTGATTTTTGCTACATTATCTGACAACAGGATATGATAGGAGAGAAGCAAAGCTCTGTGATATACTTCTGAGTAAAAAACAAAGTAAATCCTAAGAGAAAATGAAGGTCCTGCCATGACTATACACAGTAACTGACAGTTTGCTCTTTACACACACTGATATAGGGAAAGCTGTCAAACACTGTATGAGGATGGTGTAAGCAGGCCTTTCACTTTCTCTTAATTAGTCCTTTCAGGATTTACTCTGCTTTTTACTTATAAATCCTGCTCTAAATCACATACATCTATATATCTATATAAGAGTAGTTCAGCTACTCTCTCAAGTCCTGCTCTCACATTGGATAGCACATCTCCACTTTAAAGAAATTTAAAGAGATTGGAAAAACAAGTGTAAAGATAATAAAACCTTATATAAAAAATCACTATCATCTGCTTAGTGCTTAAAGCCACAACATATTTACACTGTAAATATGTGGGTATTATCTATTGTCCACTGGGAGAGCTGCAAACACAGATTTTAAAGGGAATGGATTTAGTTAAAACCAGATTTATTTTTAGTCTGTTTTGTGTCTGATTGTAGATTCTTTCATTTAATTTTCTGATAATTAAGAAGCAGCCATCTTGCCTAAGATGTATTTAGCAGACGTCACATGGATTAGAAGAACCAATGGGTCTCATTTATTAAAACTGTCTAAGCGTAAGACTGTCTTTGTTGCTCATAGCAACCAATTAGATGCCAGATTTAATTTTGCTTAATGCTCTGGAAAAATAAGTGCAGCCCCGATTGGGGACACAAGGACATTTTTATGTTTAAATAGTTTTAATAAACTAGACCCAATGACTTCTTGCATAACACTCACAGATCATCGTTACATTCTAATTCCTGACTGATGTTAAGACATCCACTAAAAAGTAATCTACAAAACAGGAATTGACAGCTTATAATTAAGCTCACTGGCTAGTTTTAAAACAGTTTTTTTTTTTTTTGGGGGGGGGGGGGCTTTATGCAGCGACATGAAAAATTTAAAAAGGCAAAAATGTAAAAATATGGTCAACATAAAAGCTTGATTTAAACAATAGCTCATTTTCTGATTTTATATTCCCTTTAAAGACCTGTCAACTCTCCTCATCTGCTGTTTTTCTATATAACAAAGTACTGTATATTTTTGATAGTTATTTTTGTTCTATTTTTCCATTAGTTCTCCAAGAAATGTATGAACAAAAAAACTAACTGTTACCATATTTTTACCATTATTTATTTATTTATTGGGGCATCTCCCTACACAGTTTGACACTATCCAATCAATGCCTAGGAGTGTCAGATGGGATAGAGAACTTCCCTATTGACAAAACAAATCTTAATACCCAGTTGTCAATTTACTTATCGATACAGGAAGAAATGCACAATTCAGAAAAGCTGTTCCAGAATGATCACATGCAGAATGTTAGGAAGGCCAACACTCGTCTTCAACAACAGATCCTCAAATATGTTAATTACATTTACAAATACCTGCCTTTTCCAAAATGGTCTTATCAAAAAAGTTTTTTCTATAATTGCATTTGATTTTCTTAACTATATTTTAATATATTTAAATTAACCAGTGCTCTTCACAAATAGACTGAAGAGATGCTGTGATTAAGGATGTTACACATACAAAAGTGTAACCGTACCTCATCCTTTTTTGTGAACCTTGTTTTTGTTATGTTTTAACAAATTTTAACTAAAGCAACTGATACTTTAATGGAAGTGCAGGACTTTTTGGAATTCTTCTATTCAAGTCAGCTGATAGTCGGCAGTCAAGGAGATTAAACTGCATAGCCACTTATGCTGAGGGTAAACACCCCTCTTTTTTCTTTCTATTGAATAGTTACTGGTTTGCCTTACTTAGAGTGAGTTCATGCGACTAATTTGCAGGGCGTTCTTCAGCGTGTAATTGTGATGCATTGAGCCTGAAGTATGCCCCGCAAAAACTGTAAAATCACAGCACTCATTGGGTACTATGATAATCCGCTGGAAAAGTAAAAGTCAATGGAAGCCGGGCCAGAGCGCTGATGAAAGTATGCGCTGGCCAGCAGACGCACAGGTATGCCCCACTACACGCTGTGTGAACTCACCCATAAAGTTTGCACTATTTTTACTAGAAAACCAATGTATTTACACCTCTTTTACTAAATTTCCATCAAATACATTTAAATCATGGGTACGTTCCTGCGCTAAACATAGGAGTCTTGAGGTAAAAGAGAAATGGAGGCTGAAAGAAAAAAAAAAATCAAATATGAAATCTTTCTACCCAAAAATAAATGTTAACATGTTTGATGAAAATGACTTCTAAAAGACAAAATGAGATGTATTAATCTGATAGATATATGCCTTTGCAAAATCTTTTAATGCCAAGGCATTGTCATGTGTGGCAAGAATCACCTATAGCCACCAATGAAGTAATGTAATTCCAGGACATATTGGATGCATCAAAAACAAGTACGAAAAGATGGATTTAGATGTGAAATTCATCCTCAAGTAAAAGGAAGGTGAGAAGGACCTTTAAAGAAGATTTGGTTTGCCTTTAAAGATGCACCTGAGCCATCAAGTACTGTAAATCCGTCTGCTACACAATATAATAAAATTAACCTTATGTTTCACCAAGGTGATTCAGAATGCATCTTTAAATAAGAAATGAAGTGCCTTGTCCATGTCTTTTATAGTAAAAAGACAAGAGTTCTAAAATCATGGAAGTAGTCATGCTGCTTCCTCTAAGCACCAGTGATGAGCCCAGAGCCCTGGGAATGGAAATACCACAGCAGAGGAGAGAACATGTGAGTAAAAGTCACTTCAGAGCAGTTATTTAAAAGGTTAAATAAAAAACAAACCCATATTGAAAAAGCAAGTAAAAGAAGCCCTGCAGTGTCAGCAAGCAGTGCCAACATATACATACCCGTCTGTTGATCTTATCCCCCTGCAAATCATAGTCATAATTTTAATATCTTTCAAAAGTGTTACTGAAATGATTAATTATTATTATTATAGTGGACTTTATCCCGAATACCTAATGGCAATGAGACCCAGACTGTTTTATAAAAGAAATGATTCATGCAAGTTACATTGCATTTTTTGAATAGTAAATCGCTAAACATGAACTTGACGGAGAACCAGACAAAAAGTTTCTCAGACGTTCCATAAAAGAAAAAGCTAAACGAATCACAGGATAAACTACAGGGGATTTTGACTCTAAGTATTGGTTTACACGTAATTACGGATTAGTATGTAGTGCTATTATTGTTCATAGGTTGTGTGTGGTATTGCAGTTCATTCTAATTAAAGGCAATTTGACTAAGCTGCAATGCCATGCAAAGTTCATGTATAAGAGTTGGGCTGTTTTGGGGCAAAACCGTAGACCTTTTAGTCTACTTATAGACAACCCAATCACCTTCTAAAAATCAGAGAACCATTTTTAACAATTTGTTAAAAATCCATCTGAAAGTGAATCCACAGGGAATTTATGAAAAATATTGCACCTTTGGCAAACTGTTCCCATCCCCAAATTCCGAACATACATTTCTCACTAATCCTAGCAATTTATTTATTAAATTTACTGCTTTGCTGGGTTAAGGAGTCCAGTGCATGGTCTAATCAATGACTGACAGCTACCATACAAAGAATGCTGTCTTTCACTGATAACACTGCCCACAGGACTCCTTAACCTAGAAAAAACAGTGAATTAAATGATTATTATTCTGCTGAATAATTAAAATTATTATTTCTAAGTTCTGCTGAATCTTTTCCTGCATAACTGTGTATCACTCTGCTTAGCTCTATAATAGCTGTCTGCAGGTCAGTTATCGTATTCAATATTATAGGTTCTCTTTGAAGGGGTTGTTCAGTTTAAAAATTTAATTTTATATTGGTGCTGCTGCTGTTAGAAAATTTATAAGTGATACTTAACTCCCCACTCCACTCCGTTCTGCTTTTTTTTTTTTTTTTTTAAAATACCTGGTCCCCACGGTTAGAACGTCACCGCTGTAGCTGCCGACTGCCTGCAGTGGTCACATGTTTTTCCAGACATCACAATTAGCAAGTGACCGCTCTGAACAGGGATGTCTAGGAAAGACATACAACCGCTGCAGCCATTTAGCAGGTATAGAGTACACAAGCAGACCGCAGGTACCAAGAAGACAAAAGAAAGCCAGGGAAAAGCAGCCGGATACGCATCATTGGCAGAAAGATTTTTGGAGAGTCAAATATAAATTTTTTATTTTCTAACATCAGAAATAATAAAAAAAAAAAAAAAAACTTTTAAGATGGATGTTAGAGCTTCCCTTTGATGAAGCTGAAAAGACTCAATAGAAAGAGTTCGATTTATCGAACTATTCCTGAAAGTACTGTGAAACTGTACAATGCTTTGGCTTGTTTCAGACGCCGTGTGAATCCTCGTAAAACCCTACATTGATTTGGCTCGTTTCAGATGCTTTGTGAATCCTCATACCTGTGCCAAGATGTTAGTGCATTGCTGCAGCAGGGAAACAGGTGGATTGCCAATACTTGTAGCAAGCTGGACTCTGAGCAATTGTTCCTTCTGCGTAGAATTTTCTAACAATGCATGAGCTAGAGCGACTGCAGCACACCAGTTTGAAAGTGAATCAGTAGAAAAGAGACCTCCGCAAAGTAGCTGTCCAGCAGACAATGAAGTTGCTGTGAAAAAGAACAGACATTAATATTCAAACATCTGAACCTACAACAATACCCATCACCGTTTCAGTGATCATCAGCATAATTTCACAACAAAAATCACCATACATTAACAGTAGCATTTTTCAAATAAAGGGGTTGTCGGGACTTTTGTCCGCTGGGGTATGATTAAAAATAGAAAGAAACAAACATACTCACCTCTGTGACGCTCCCATTCAGTCCCCGTGACCACAGCGGTCACGTGCACGTGATGCTGTGGTCTATTACCGGCTGCACAAAGCACGTGAACGATGAACATACGCTGTGCAGTGGTGATGAATGGGCCGGTCACTGGAACAGAACGGGAGCGTCACAGAGGGGAGTAAACATCTTTATTTCAATTGAAATCATACCCCAGCGGACTAATGAGCTTTGGTAAGTCCAGCATGACCCCTTTACACCAGCAAGGAGGGTTTTTTTTACATTCTGTAAAAAACAGGAAGTAATTATTATGGTAAAAAAATATGAAAACCTCAAATAGACCACAGTACTGAAATGGGCAAAGCTGACCACACAGTTAAGCACATGTGATTGCTGCTTATTAAAGTAGCACTCCACTTTTTTTTCACACACATATAATGGTATCTCACCAGTAATATTCTAGCAGTGTAATTTGTTTCATTACAACTCAGTTGTATCCATAAACGTTAAGCTCTTTAAATATAAGCAGCTATGACATGTGGCCATCAGTCCAGTGCAAGCCAGTATTACATCATCAGCTACCAAATCCCTCCTGGCAGCTACCAGAGATAGACTGACTAGGTATAAGCTGCCACGGCTTCAACACTGGGAGTGACAACCACCTTCACTAGACCAGTGGGCCCTTAGAAACAAAACCAGGTCATTTGCTATAAAAGTCTTCTGAGCTAAAACAAAGTAAGCAAGGATTAACAAGGTCTGGATGTAGAAGGACCGGCTCCCCACTTTCTCTATCTGACGCAATTAGAACATGGCAGAGGCAGTGGTGCACCATCTCTATTCAGAGCACCAGTGGGCAGTGGTATACCTCTGACAGCCATACCCAGGCATCCTAGCCATCGTCCAAGGTAGAAACCTCAATGCTAGAGAGGTTAAAGGGGCTGGGTATTGTACAGCCTAACAAAGGCATATTGGCCTTTTACTGACCACATGATGCATTGCTGCACTTTGAGGGCAATCTTGAAGCTGATGTGGCCCTCCGTGAAAGGTTGACACCCCTGTTTTAAGCAATTTATTGTATAATGCACCATGAGGTAAACTGATGCTTCCTTGGTTCATGGTGCTATAAATGAAGCGGTGTTCTGTTAAGTCATTCATCTGCTGTCAAACAATATCTAAAATGTACAATAGAGACACTACCATCAATAGTTGAAGGTAGAAGAGTTGCTACAATTTCTCCTTGACCCTTCTGATTCTTGTAAAGGAAGCACTGGAAACAGTAAAGAACGGCACATCTCAGGACAAAAGGTTGTCTTTCATTCACCATGGACATTAAAAGCACCACTATCGCAGGCCTTCAAAGAAACAAGAGGAAGAAAGAGGACATTTTAAGTGAAGACAGATCAAAACACAAAATGTAATCATTTTTTTTATCTTCTTTGAAATGTAACTGCACTATAGTTGCACTGTGAATGCCAAGGGTATTGCCTTTCTCACCATTATTTTTTTGCAACTCAAGCGATTTATGGGATTTGAATATTGATGGCCTATCCCTAGGGTAGGCCATCAATATAAGTTTGGTGAGGGGCTGAGTTATGGCTGCAATACTGTGGCAAGCATAGCAGTCACTTTATGGTTTACCAGGCCTAGCTCTGTTCTTTTCGTAGTAGCTATGCCGGATACAACAGTTCAATCCATTCATTTGAATCGGACTTAACTGCATAGAGCTGAGGTACTAGGCACAACCACTACAGAGCTGTTATTGGTAAAAACTGAAGCCCCTGCTTTAACTGTTTGGTCCAGACCGTGCTGGCATTGCTGACCCAGAGGGAAACAAAACGACAGGCTGCAGGGCTGCCCAGAAGCTTTGAAAGCGGACCTGTAAGGGCTAGTTCACACGGCTTAAAGCCGTCACAATTGCGGGACGGATTTCACCCCGCAAATACGCCGGCTGCCATGCAGGGGGGGCGGGGCGTGAGGCCGGAAGCTCGCCGGCCTCATAGACATGCATTATTCACGCTGCATACACGCCGTAAATAATGTGCATGTCACTTTCTCCCCCCTCGGCGTATTCGCCGAGCGGGGAGAGGAGACGAAATCCATAGTTCTCTATGAGAACTGTGGATTACCGTAATGACTGGGACGGATCCCAGCCGTAATGCAGCGCAAATACGGTGCGCAGCACGGCTGGGATCCGTCCCAGAATAAGCCGTGTGAACGGCCCCTAACAAACTCTCAATTCGCTTGGCAGTGGAATCACGCAGCGCCGCTGCATCCGAATGGTAGTGCTACTCTAGAGGCGCAAGACCGGGGCATCGACGGAGGGAATATCTGACTAATTAGCCACTAATTCCTCAGGGAAAGGAAAAGAGTATAAAGCTGCCTGGTAAAAAATAAAGTCTGTCAGGATATTTTCAATCCCTGGATAACAATTCCTCACACTCCATGTGAGTAGTGAACACCAACCACAGCAATCTGCTATGGCTAACCTCCTCCTGAGAGGGAGAGACATCCGCATCCTTAGGCTATGTTCACACGGCCTAATTGCGGGGCGTAATTACGCTGGGACTTTGGGAGCTCACGCCGACTCCCGCAGGGCGGGGGGAGGGGTGGCGGTCGCCCGGCGGCACCATAGACGTTCGTTACTAGCGGTGTGTATTCGTCGCTAGTAATTGACATGTCACTCATCTTCCCCCCGCGGCGTATTGTCCAAGTGGGGAGAGGGAAAGAGTCTCTGACAACCCAGATAAGGGCTTGAACAGCAACTGCCATTCCAGCATCCCTGTCTGACTCTGAGTCAGAGTAGTCCCCAGAAGAGGCCGTTTCCCGACGGGAGACCTCTTTCTGCCCACAATCTGTCCAGAAAAAGATCAGGCGACAGAATGAGGGAACTCTAGTTCTCTCATCGTCCCTCTGGGATGCACCGAGGTGCTAGGCTGGAGAGCAAGCAGAAACGGCAGACGCTCTATAGCCAAAACCATAAGCTGGGATAGCCTGGAAAGGTCACGCACCACTAATGAGAGGGACCTAGCCCATTCTGGAGCCGTTGACTCCTGACACGAGGAGTTAGGTCCCACAGAAGTCGGCTGGGGAGCTATGCAAAGGATGCAGAGCGAGGAAGGCTGACCACACGCAAACTTTTTATGATAGCGGGCAAAGGCAAAATGAGTTGCCACCGCTTTGGAGTCAGGCATCTTTAGCACATCACTCTTGGAAAGGGAGATGATTATCAGGGGGCACAGAGCAGGGGACAAATGGCCCAAAGGGCAGCTTACCACACCAAAGCTGCCGTATCCTCCAGAGAAAGCCCTAGATGCCTTGGAGAAACACCAGAAAAACATCTGGCCCCTTCCCATGTCCTGGTAGCTACAAATGGCCCCGGAAGGCCATGGGGCTCCCCTGGAAGCATATGCAGAAAGGAAGACCCGCGGCACAGCAGGTACTTGGGATAAAAGGGTTTGGCTACCAACACTTCCCCTGTCCTCTGGAGATGCAGCTGTCTGGTTTTCTGATGCCCTCAATCAAGGGGAATTATAACCAAAAGGCAACCACAATGACAACCCCCCCTGACAGGTGAGGAGAAAATCCACCACCTTGTGAAAGGGAAATAAAGAAATAAAACTAAATAAAAGTATAGAAAATGCAGCAGACATGCAAAACAGCATCTGCCCTTATAGGGACACTAGTCTAAAACAGAGTAGTCTGTAGGAGTAGTAGGAAAGAGATCGTTTGTCCAGGTGGAGCCAAACCATTTGATTTCCACCTAGTGGCAGCCTTCTAGAGCGAGGGCCTATACACAACATGCTGTGTCCACAATGATATTGATGAGAAAATATATGTACTATTACATGGTTGTATTTTGAAAAAAATATTTTGACACATTCCCTTTAAGGGTCACCTCATGTGCTTTAGTTTAGCTGCTAAGCAGACACTAATCAGAGTGTAAGTTTTTAAGATTACCTTGGAGGATTTGATGGAGCATTTACGGATGCAAAGTAGTCCTGATTAACTTGGCTGCCTCTGATGACCTCGGAAACTGTATTTATGGTCTTTTGAACACAAGTGTAAATAACAATTTCAGTACGCAATCTATGTAATAAACGTCATCAAGTCTGCATAATGTTAAAATGGATGTAAAAAGTGAACCTGTTAGGTGGTTATGCAGCCCTATCTATCTGAGAGCAGGCTGTGATAGCGGGAGAGAAGCAGAGCTCTGTGATATATAGGTTCATAGGATTTGGAGCAGGAATTCTGAGTAAAAAGCAGAAAGGCTACTGACTATTTCAGTGACAGTGGAAGTCCTGCTTACCCCACCCACGTATACACTATGTGCAGAATTATTAGGCAAATGAGTATTTTGCTCACATCATCCTTTTTATACCTGTTGTCCTACTCCAAGCTGTATAGGTTTGAAAGCCAACTACCAATTAAGTAAATCAGGTGATGTGCATCTCTGTAATGAGGAGGGGTGCGGTTTAATGACATCAACACCCTATATAAGGTGTGCTTAATTATTAGGCAACTTCCTTTCCTTTGGCAAAATGGGTCAGAAGAGAGATTTGACGGACTCTGAAAAGTCCAAAATTGCGAGATGTCTTGCAGAGGGATGCAGCAGTCTGGAAATTGCCAAACTTTTGAAGCTTGATCACCGAAAAATCAAGCGTTTCATGGCAAATAGCCAACAGGGTCGCAAGAAGCGTGTTGGAAAAAAAAGGCGCAAAATAACTGCCCATGAATTGAGGAAAAACCAGCGTGAAGCTGCTAAGATGCCATTAGCCACCAGTTTTGCCATATTTCAGAGCTGCAACGTTACTGGAGTATCAAAAAGCACAAGGTGTGCGATACCCAGGGACATGGCCAAGGTAGGGAATGCTGAAAAACGACCACCTCTGACCAAGAAACATCAGATAAAACGTCAAGACTGGGCCAAGAAATATCTTAAGACTGATTTTTCTAAGGTTTTTTTGACTGATGAAATGAGAGTGACTCTTGATGGCTAGATGGATGGGCCCGAGGCTGGATCAATAAAGGGCAGAGAGCTCCACTCCGACTCAGACGCCAGCAAGGTGGAGGTGGGGTACTGGTATGGGCTGGTATCATCAAAGATGAACTTGTGGGACCTTTTCGGGTTGTGGATGGAGTGAAGCTCAACTCCCAGACCTATTGCCAGTTTCTGGAAGACACCTTCTTCAAGCAGTGGTACAGGAAGATGTCGGTATCGTTCAAGAAAAGCATGATTTTCATGCAGGACAATGCTCCACCACATGCATCCAAATACACCAGTGTGGCTGGCCAGTAAAGGTCTAAAAGAAGAAAAAATAATGACATGGCCCCCTGGTGCACCTGATCTGAACCCCAGAGAGAACCTGTGGGCCCTCCTAAAATGGGAGATCTACAGGAAGGGAAAACAGTACCTCTCTGGACAGTGTCTGGGAGGCTGTGGTGGCCGCTGCATGCAATGTTGATCGTAAACAGATCAAGCAACTGACAGAATCTATGGATGGAGGCTTTGGAGTGTCATCGTAAAGAAAGGTGGCGATATTGGTCACTGATTTGGTTTTTTTTTTTTTTTTGAATGTCAAATGTTTATTTCTAAATTTTCGGTTCTTATATTGATTTACCTGGTGAAAATAAACAAGTGAGATGGGTATATAATTGGTTTTTATGAATTTGCCTAATAATTCTGCACAGTAATAGTTACCTGCACAAACAAATATCCTCCTAAGATCCAAATCTAAAAAAAACACTCCAACTTCCAAAAATATTAAGTTTTCATATTTATGAGTCTTTTGGTTTGATTGAGAACATAGTTGTTGTTCAATAATAAAAAGAATCCTCTCAAATACAACTTGCCTAATAATTCTGCACACACTGTAGTGACAAACTTTTTCTATATCAGTGTGTATACAGGTCAAACTGTAAATCACATTATGTGGGCGTGGTTAGCAGTACTTTCACTTTCAATTTTGCTTTTTACTCAGAAATTCAGCATTAAATCATACAAACCAAAATGTCACAGAGCTCAGCTTCTCTCCCTCTAGGACATTTTGCTCTCAGATAGGGTTGCACAAACCACTTGACCGCTCATTTTAACGCATTAATTTGATACAGTGAAGCAAACAAGTCGGGGTGATACGTTTTAGGTATGTACAGTTGATATCCTCTGGATGTTTTTATTAACTAACAGCAAAGGAGAAAAAATATGGAAAAGTAATGTAACACATATTACAAGGTGTAGAACATTTAATTATATAAGATATTCCCAACAATGACATTTGTTACCAATTTATTACTAAAACAAAAGCCTTGAGCTTCCACGTAATAGAGTCAAGAGGAACTGGGGACTTGGGGCTCCTGTTTTAGTTCTCAGGTAGGGTGGGGCCCCCATCAATTATACATTTATCATCCTTCCGGCGAACAGTGAAAAATGTTAATGGTGGTACAATAAGCTTTACATAATGGGCGATGCTATTCATTAGCTTTCATACTTATATCATAACCAATGTTATGAGACCCTATGGAACACAATATCATTGTACAAATATGTCTTATGACAGCAGGATGAGTGTCTTTTTAATCATATTACCAGTTTATGTGAGTATGAATATACTTACTTCTGTTAGAATATCTGCAGGGACCCCAGTTGCCATTAAGATTATGCAGAGTTGTTGTAGCAAACCACACTGGTACATGAACTTTTGGCAACTGCTAGTTGCCCCTGGAGGATTTCCCGGGGATACAAGAACCCTTACCAGCTGTAAAAGGAAAAGACAGATTGATATTCCAAAATGAAAAGCTTGTTAAATCCTCAAATTTATTTATTATTAGAATAAAATTATGCATGTTTATTCAGTAACCACTTCTGAATTTAGTCCATGCTTCCTGTGAAATGAGGAAAAAAATAAAAAAAAATAAAGGAAAATAAAAGGAGAAATAAATTCTCACTTCAAGTACTTCCAAAGCTTGAGAGAATTTTACAGTACTCATATAAGGTATATCCAGTACAATCTGCACCACAAAATCCGGATTTTTGTACTTACAGTAAAATCCTTTTCTCGTCTGATTTGTTGGGGGGCACAGCTCTTTGGGTATAGACATACTAACCAAAAACCAATTGTGTTGGCTCCGCCTGGATGGACTATATTCCTCCTACTGACGCCAGGCTACTCAGTTGGTACAAACAACGTAGCAGAAAGGGAACAAATGACAGTCCGATTCGAAAGAGAAACAGTCAATGAGAAAAAAAAGGAATGACAAAAAGAGGAAGGGATCTGTGTCCCCCAATGAATCAGACGTGAAAAGGATTTGATGGGCAAGCACAAAAATCCAAATTTGTAGTCAATATCATTGGGGGACACAGCAGCTTGGGATGTCCAGAAGCAGTTCCAAAGAGTTAAAAAAATAAAAAATAAAAATTTCCTGGTGCGGGTCAGTGAACACACCGCTGCCTGGAATACAGAGAAGGTATGAATTTGGTCGAATTTTGTAAAGGTATGAACAAAGAACGCTTTCCAGATACGGTAATAAATACGGGCAGACTGCGGCTTGCTGGCCCGAATCACAGAGTCTCAGAGGCCAAGATCTTAATATTTCATTTCAACTGCTATGCCGTCAAAAGACGATGATGTAAAGTGGGGAGGAACCGAGGAACTTGGAAACAGAGGTCTGGGCACAGTGGGATGGGACATGGAGCATCAGCCAACCAGCCAATGAGATCCGTGTACCCTGCTCTGTGCGGCCAAGATGGTGGGAACCTTCCCGCTGTTGAGGTGCAGAAGCACATAAAGGAGGAAGAGAAGAGGTGGGAGTAGAATATTCTTCAGAGAGCCGTCCAAGCAAACTGAAACGGCAGGCGGGAGGAGGTGAAAATGAACTGTGCGAACCGCACGGCTTTGAAAGTTGCAACCACCTCGCCCAGAGCTAGCCTGCAGTTGCGAAGAGAATCCACGGGGCGTTTGAAAGAAATTAGAACGCCAGTCCCTAGGAGATGGATTTTCTCAAGTGGTAGATAAACCTTGGCTAAGCAAGGGACGAGAGTTATGCCTAGAAACACGATGCGCTGGGATAGGACCAGGACAATGAGTGTGCAGGGGAGCTACTCGGATGTTGATGGAGAAGAGAACTTTAACCTGCTTCAGAGACACAATCCCTGACCTGAGGGATTACAAGCGGAATTTGGGAATCCTCCAAAGACCATTTAGACTCTTGAGAAACAAAATGGGAACTGAAACGACATCCCAGACCCTGGCGACATTGATTTTGGCCAGTCAGATATCCTGAAACTGGAAGGGGCAGCCCCACCCCCGAGAAAGAACTTCTGGTGGGAAAAAACTCTCAGGCCAAGGGAGGTTTGGCAGAATGGCGCTTACGCTTTGGAACGAAATTGCCAGAAAGGTGCTGGCTCAACGGATGGCCTCTTGGACTCCGATGAACGATAGTCCTTTTTCCCTGCTGGCTTATAGGAAAACTCCCAAAAAGGGTTTCGAGCGAAAATTACCCTTACGAGACTGCCGCTCAGAAAGGTTCTGAGGAAGAAGAGAACTGCAGCCATCTGTAGATGTTTACCAGAGAAAGGAAGGGCAGTAAGAGTCTTTTTGGAGGCTACATCAGCCGCCCAGGACTGCTGTCAAAGAGATCGCCGCACAGCAATTGCTCTGACAACCAAGCATGCCAATTTAAGCGAGGCCTCACAGAGGAATTTAGAAGCATTAAAAAGTTGTGACGCAAGCTCCAACAGGTTTTCTATTGATACACCAAATGATTACCCTTGCTGAAGCAGTTTGGCCCAGACTATATAGGCCTTGCTAACCCAGGATGAAGCAAAGCAGATTGCAGGGCTACTCAAGAGGCTTTAAAAGCGGATTTACAAAATGTATCAATCTGTTAGTCAGCGTGATCGTTGAGCGCCCTTAGAGAGGCATGAGAGCGGGGCATCGACAGAGGAAACCCCTCAAAACTTAACTACTAATTCCTTGGGAAAAGGAAAAAGTGCAGTTAGCCGCCTGGTAGGAAATAAACGCCTGTCAGAATGCTTCCACTCTCTGCAAACAAGTTCCTCAGCTATACAAAAAATACATTGAAAACAATGAAATGAACAATGAAAACTGATAAACTGTTGCAATCAACCCCTTAAATGAGTATTCAAATCTCACAGATTTTTAGCATATCTACATAACAAGCCACAAATTCCTGATAAGTGCACGTCGTAAGCACAATGTAAGCACAATGACCATCAGTTTATAAGTTACGAATAAACTTTAATTTTTTTGTCTGATGTCTGGTTCTTTTGCAGGACAACTTTTTGATTTTAGTTTGTATCATTTTAGTTAATGTACAAATTTATATGTATTTTACCAATGGTGGAAACTAGATGACGTGCACTGTACCACGAAACGCGTCGTCTGATAAAATAAACAATCTTCTGACAACATTATCATTTGGTACGTCAAGCACTGTCTTTTATCCGTAAAAAAAATAAAGTTTACAGGTGAATAACTCTTGTCCTGCATTACTGATGGTGAAAAAAAAAAGCAATTCGAAGGCTGAGTCTACACAGCATAGTTAAAATACAGTCAGATTTTGGACGGTATTTTAACGTTTGCGCTAAAAAACGTGGTCAGTTTTCGAATTTGCCGCCGGCCCCGTATATTGAATGTATGGGAATCATACAGGATTCCGCTGATGGAGAGAACATTTTTTTTTTATATTCCGCCCGGGGTCGGCGGTTTACAAATCCGATATTAGAAAATCCATGCTATGTAGACTACAGCATAGATTTTCTATTGAGATTTATAGGGCACTGGTTACAGTCGGATTTTCGGCAGATTTTAAATACTGAACCTGGCAAAAATCTGACTGTAATCCTGTGCTGTGTAGAAATAGCCCAACAGTGTTGGTATATTTAACCCCGTTCCCGCAAATGGACGAACTGCATGGCCTCATGCCGTATCACCCGCGGCCTGAGTGCGCTCCATGGGTGATTAACCCCTTAGCTGCCGCAATGTATTACCATCGCAGGAGCGAAGGGAAAAAACAAATTAGTTAGCTCCTTCTGTCTTTTCACAGTGAATATCCGACAGCCCGGGATTGTTGTAAGAAACACTTCCAGGCTGTTTTTGACGTCATCATGCCCCGCAATGCATTGTGGACATTGTCGGGTATGGTGAGCGACAGACCAGTATACAGCAGCAATGCTGTGCACTGATCTCTATTATATCAGCGATCTAAAGGTCACCGATACAATTCCCTTATGGAGAGAAGTGAAAAAGTTTGTTTTTTTTAAAGTAAAACACAAACTTCAAAAAATAAAAACACGTACACCGCCCTTTTCCCCTTTACAAATGCCCGTCACCCCAAAAAAGATCAAAAATAAAAGTCCACATATTTGGTAACGACCTACCTTATTAAAAAAAAAAAAAAAGCCCTTACACAGCTCTGTATACAAAAAAATAAAAAAAATTTATGGCTATCAGGAGAAAGCGATGCATAAATATTGTTTTACACAACACTTGTTTTTTTTAAAGCGCTTCAGCATAAAAAAAAAGCTAAATAAATTGGGTATTGCTGTAATCGTATTGACGTAATGAGTACAGCTAACTTGTCACGTATACTGCACGGTGAGCGCTGTTAAAAATAAAAATATTTATTTTATCCTGCCTTCCTAGAAACGGATTTAAAACTGATCAAAAGCCTTGTCCTACCAACAATTATAAGAACAAAAACATTAACTCAATCCGCAAAAAGTTATGGCTCTTAGACTATGTCGATGCAAACACGTATTTTCTTTTTTGAATAAAAGTGTTTTTTTTGTGTCAAATCAGTAAAGCATAAAAAAATACAAATTGGGAATCGCTGTAATCGTATCGACCTGCTGTGCATGTCATTTATACCGCACACGGTGACTGCTGTAAAAAATAAAACAAACTCAGAAAAAAACAGAATTGCTCCATTTTGTTCAAAACGCTTCACAAAAACCTTAATAAAAAGTGATCAAAGCATCATATGCACCCTAAAATGGTAATAATAAAAACGTCAACTCATCCCAAAAAAAACAAGCCCATACCGCACCATATACAAAAAAATTTAAAACTTATGGCTTATGAAGACCTAAAAATGCAATTTTTTATAAACGCATTTCTATTGTGTAAAAATAATAATACATAAAAAACTATATCAAATTTATATCATTGCAATTGTACCGACCCGCATGGTAAAGTTATCATGTCGCTTATGCCGCACGGCGAACGATGTGAAATTGAAGCCAAAAAAACAATGGCGGAACTGCTTCACCCTCCTCCATTTTCATGGCCCCATGCTAAAAAAAAACAAACTATGGAACACCTGTGCACAATACAACCCCTAGAGGAGATCCGTGAGGGTTGTTGAATCCAAAATGGGGTGTCGCCTGTTTTGGTACTTTGGGGGATTTGCAAATGCGACATGGGGCATCCACCAAAATCTGCATTGCAAAAGCCAAATAGTGCTCCCTCCCTTGTACACCCTGCCGTGCACCCAAACAGCAGTTTACACCCACATATATGGTACTGATGAATTTGAGGTGCTTGTTTCGAGGATTACTTCAGCCAAATTTGTTTTTTTTTCATTTTCACAGCCTAATGCTAAAAAAATGTGTGAAACATCTGTGTAGTCGATATACTCACTGTACCCCTGAATATATTCCTCAAGGGGTGTAGTTTCCAATATGGGGTCTTTTTAGTGTTTATTAAATTTCAGCACCTTAAGGTGTCCACAAACCTGGAATGACGTTTAAATAAAAAATGAGACCCCAAAGTCTGGTAGGTGCTCCTCCTACTCTGAGTCTTGTGGTTGAGCCAAACAGCGCACTAGGGCCACGTATGGGATGTCTCTAAAAATGTCAGAATCTGGGGAATCAATGTTGAGTTTTATTTACCTCGTTACATCTACCGTGTTGACAACCCCTTTAGTATCAAACAAGCCCAGGGCTCTCAGTACAAAATCATTAGCCCCAGCTTGCTGTCCTTCGGGGCTCAAAAGCTGTGGCTGTCTAATTATTTACACTTAGGACATGTCGAGCCATTTATGGAAAGAAGTTAAAGGGGTTTTCTCGCTACAATGATTGGGTTTTAATTAAAAGATCTTTAAAAAAACAAGCAGCTTTGCAATATATGTTCATTACAAATGACCTACTGATTTTGAGTTATCCCTGTTAGTAGTAGTACATCAGCTTCTCAAATCTCTATAGCAGCAGACCTGTTGATCTTTATCTCACTGGCTGTCATGTCTGGTGACTCATCACCTTCAGAATACAGGTCAGAGTACAGAGCCCCTCCAGCACAGTATGCTTCTGTAGTGGAGGGAGGGGGAGGGCTCTGGCTTCTGTGTCTGTGCTGCCTGGATTAACCCTGTGTGTGCCTGCTTCCTCCTGCTCTCTACACAGATTGAGGAAAGCAGAGGCTGATCTGTAGTCAGAAAATGTGACAGCAATGAAGTGTGTTACTATAATCATGATGTGTCTGTGGAGCTCTGACTATACTAATAGAACAGATGAGGGAGGCATGTGAATGGTTCATATCTCTCCCTGCTCTGCTGTATTAGTGACACATTGTGAGTATAGTAACTCACTTCACAGCTGCCCTGTGTCTGTTCTGACAGGGTTTGTTGTTGCTTGAGATGTCCGTGGAGATTTGTATGCTAAGCAGGGGGTATAGGAACACTTACATCCCCCCTGCTCTGCTATTAGCAATCACAGCTTCACAGACCTCTTCCACACTCATAGATCAGCCCTCTCTCTGCTGTCTCCGTGGAGCTGACAATACAGCTGATATAGCAGCCAGCGCCCGCCGCAGACCTATTCAGGCACACACCACGTTAACTCTGGCCGCCAACCCCCCCCCCCCCCCCCTCCCTCTGTAGAGAAGTTATGGAGGAGTGCTGTCTGTGTGCTGAGGGGAGGGGGAAGAGGGAGGAGAAGAGGCAGACAAGAAGCAGACAAGAAGCACGCCCCTCAATTCAAAGATGCTTTGCTGCTAGAATCATTGAAGTGGGCTGAAAGCTTGTAATGAGACAACTCCTTTAATTTTACTTCTGCTTAAAGCCAGGATATTTACCTGCAGCATCAAATGAAGATTTGTTACTTTCTGTGCAGACCAGCCAGAATTGTCATCCCCTACTTCAAACCATGGCTTCATACGCTGGATGTAGGAACCCTCTTTAAAAAAATTTTGATTGGAGTTGTTATACTTCAGTAGATTCTGGAGCAGAAGTAGGCAATCTTCTACTACAATACCTAAGGAAAAAAGCAAGTAAGAAAAGAAAAAGAAATGCAATAAGTCAATAATAATAAAACAAACCTGCTGTGCTCTATAAACCTTATTTATCATCACAAAGTAGAGTAAATAATAAGAAATGTTTAAGAGCAATTCTCTATAGATCTCAAAATCATAATGCACACGCCACATAGTAAGCTGCTTTACATCATGAAGTGTTAACTACAGCTTGCATTCGTATAAGTGAAGCAACCACTTTTGTTGTAACTAATGAAAAGTATAGAAACTTTGTAACTAATTTTGTGACGCATTTATTCAGAATTCTTAATAATCAGATGCTTGCACATGCACTCACCACCATCGCTGTTTCCTTCTTCTGTAATGATGTCGAGTAGTCTCTCAAAAGCATTTTCAAAAGCTACAATTTTCTGTGTAGCGGCATTGCTTTTTGTCAATTGCTGTAGTAACAGAAGGCCCTGTAGTAAACAGATTTATATTTTCAGCTGATCAAGTCCATTTCATTTTATCAATAACATAATAGCAAATTATTTTAATAAATATGAAAAGTTGGTGCTATTATTACATGAAGGAACAGGGAGTTAGTATTACAAAGAAAAATAAAGTGGAATTTTAGTAAAAGGATGCATAGTTCCATAGTTTGTTAGGCTGAAGACAGACAGACGTCCATCCAGTTCAGCCTATTGTGCTGTGGTGTTGATCCAGAGGAAGGCAAAAACCCCCATGAGGTAGAAACCAATCGTCCTCATTTTAGGGAAAAATTCCTTCCCGACTCCAATTTGGCAATCAGATTAAATCCCTGGATCAACGACCCTTCTCCAGAATTCTGGTCACTATAACTTGTTATATTATTACACTCTAGAAATGCATTCAGACCCTTGAATTTAGCATGACAAGTTCCTCTGACAGAGAGTTCCACAGTCTCACTGCTCTTACAGTAAAGAATCCCTTTCTACATTTATGTACTATAAGACACTCTTTTTCTTCCTGCAGCATCGCTCCTCTCTAGGCTCCTGCCGGCTCGAGAGGGTACTGAACAGCGGTGGCATGCTGCTGATAAGTACAACTGACAGCTGCCGCTAACAGCAGTAATGGAGCCAGCTCTGTCCCTGCTGTTAACACTTTAGACGCTGCGGTGATCGCAGCATCTAGCTGGATGAGGAGTGGTGCTGCTACTCCATCCGATCACCCCCCCTGCAATGTAATTGCAAGGGGGGTTGGATATCAATTGTCACAGCAGCAGGAAGCCTCATGCAAGTTTCCGCAACGGCCATGTATGTAGACCTATTACACCCTGCTGTAGTACTGCTGTACACAGGACTAGGCATGCTGCCACCAAATGGTCAAGTACCCTAGGGAGACTAAGTAATAAAGTAAAAAAAAAAAAAATCACTTTTTCCATTTTACAAATAAAAAAATAAAAAGCTACACATAATTGTTATTGCCACGTCCATAAAAGTCTGTTCTATTAAGCTATAACATCATTTATCCCAGACGCTGTACAGCATAGAATAAAAAAAATTCCAAACGCCAAAATTGTGGAGGTTTTTTTTGATGATTTCATATCCCCCCAAAAATTGGAATAAAAAGTGATCAAAAAGTTGTAGCTATCCCAAAATGGTACCAATAGGAACTACATGTACTTCAGCCCAGACTTTTTGCTTCAATTTTTTTTCCTATTTTCCTTCTCTAAAACCTAGGTGTGTCTTATGGTCCGATGCATCTTACAGTCCGAAAAATATGGTAAGTGCCCACTGTGAGAGGTACATACCTTAGGGAAATAAAATTATTAAAAGCAGAGAAAAAACAATATGGATCAAAAGATGTAAAGGAGGCATGAAATAAGAAAAAGAAAGCGTTTCAGAACAAGGGGGGCATCCTCTACGCCTAGAGGAAACAAATTTTCTACATAAACATAACTCCCTGTTAGAGCAGTGATACTGTGGAACTCTCTGCCAGAGCAACTTGTCATGGTGAAGGGTTTGGATGCATTTCTGGAGCGTAATAATATAACAAGTTATAGTGACTAGGAATCTGGAGAGGGGTCGTTGATCCAGATCCAGGAATTTATTCTGATTGCCAGATTGGAGTCGGGAAGGAATTTGTCCCTAAAATGAGGACAATTGGCTTCGACCTCATGGAGGTTTTTGCCTTCCTCTGGATCAACACTATAGGACAATAGGCTGAACTGGATGGACATTTGTATTTTTTCAGCCTTACAAACTATGAAACAATGCATACCAGTAGACATAGCGGGAGCAAGGCTCACAGGATTTTGTCATTAAAGGGGTATTCCTATTTTAAGCATTTATGATATATCCTTGATACATGTCAATTCCACCTCTGTAATCCTATCGCTTCAAGAGAACACAGGTCTAATTAGCAGCCATAGCACTCTCCATATGCTTCAATGGAGGAGAAGTGCTTTTGTGCATGGCCATCGCCACTAAAGTCTATTGGAGTCAAGGCTAGAGTACGGCCAAACAGTATAGCCATCTCTCCATTAACATGAGAGGAATACCCCTTAAAAAGTATTTATAGGCATAAAATGGGAATACTCCTTTAAATTAACCTGACTGTCGATGAGTGAAACTGTTCAAGGTGCACCAAACACTGCACTTCCTCCCTCATGATAATTCTTAAATAAGACCTGTGACATTGATCAGCTGAGTGTTACCTGTTACGTTTTCAGATGGGGGGTGTCCCTACACACAGAGACTCTGTCAGCACTGATTGGATAATGTCAGGTCGTGCAAGGACTCACCCCCAGTTGGTAACACCCACCCGGCAGTTTGGTAATTCACTTCTAAGAAGAATTACAAGGGAACCACATGACAGAGATATAAGGAGAGATCCAGAATTGTTATTTCATGGGGACACAAGTGTCCACTAAAACAAAAATATCAAGAGACGTCATGGGTCCTCTTTAAATAACAAGTGGGCCAGTATTATGAACATATGATTTGACAGTAAACCAGTTCTTTACCAAAGACACAGAGGTCTATGTATAATAACAGTGTAATAAATAAGAAAATGCATTAGAGTAGTCATGCCTCCAGGTTCTTCACATCATGTATTATGTTCTGATGCTAAGTTACCGATCATACATGATCATCAACATCCTTTTGTAACATGACATGATATTGGATGATTTTGCCCATTTTTCTATGGTATTTTGTACTCTAAAAACTGACAATATGAAGGATATGATAAAAAAAAAAAATAAAAAAAAGACAGAGCCCAAAGAAACAAAACTTCATCAAACTGTAGACCATACAAGGAAATCAAAACATCTCTGAATAGCTAATGCTATAGGATAAACCAGAGTAAAAACAAACAGCAGGGGCCGCCATCAGCTAGGTCAGAGGACTGGGTGAAACAAGTCTACACCCTGAGGAAATGTTCAGTCTTTGACTTACGTCGTTCCGAATCACCTCTAGAGTCATCTAGCAAATCCATAAGTCTGGAAACACCTGAAAAATAATTTTTCAAATAATTCAATTTGTAAATTCAGAATACTGGTCACAAATAAAAGATATTATGTGGCACCTACAAACAAAATGACAAGCGTGTCACTATGGAAGACTCATTTAACTCTCCAGGTATTTTGTACTTTACGGGCTACTTAGCTGCACCCAGTTGTAATTACAGGTACTATAACAGCTCCATTAGGGTATCACACTGATGATGGAAGCAATTTAAAGGTAATAGCACACTTTCTACAATTCTTTCAAAGTGGATGCATATCTCATAACCTTTGCTACCCACAGGCTGGAAACACAAAAGGAGAAGATCAAATGAGAAACTGCACTCCAAGAGATGGCTTACCGTATATACTCGATAAAGCCAAACCCGAATAACCGGGCACTCTTTGCTAAAAAACCCGGGAAAGCTTATTATCGGGTAAAATTGAGTGGAAAAAGCGGGGCTACGGGTTAATTTTAAAAAAAAAAAGATCCAAATAAAATTAAAAGGCAGTTTAATGTCCCCCATAGGCGATATGGCAGTTTAATGTCCCCCAAAGGGCAGATATAGGCATTAATGTCCACCATGCAGGTATAGGCTGGTAAGCGTTAATGTCCCCCATAGCAGTTAATGCCCTCATATAGGCATATATAGCGTAATATGCCAGTTTAATGTCCCCATAGGGCAGGCCTATAGCAGGTAATGTCCCTAGCAGGCTATATGCAGTGTATAGGTCCCCCTGGTGCAGGCTAAGGCAGTTTGATAGTTCCCCTAAGAGCTATAGCAGGTATAGATCCCCTATGGCAGAGTATAGGCAGTTATAGTCCCCATATGCAGGCTAATAGTCAGGTATAGGTCCCCTAGGCAGTGCTATAGCATGGTAAGTCCCGCCATAGGCAGGCTATATGCAGTGTATAGTCCCCTATGCTAGGTATAGTCCCCTAGGTCAGGCTATAGGTCGAGCTATTAGGCAGGTATAGTCACCCTGTCAGGCATATAGGCAGGTATTTCCCCATATTCAGGTATAGTCAAACCTAGAGTCAGGTATAGGCAGGAAAGTTCCCCTAGGCAGGCTATAGGCAGGTAATAGTCCCCACTAGAGCTATAGCAGGAAAAAAAGGTCCCCATAGGCAGGCATAGGCAGGTATAGGTCCACCCTAGGTTCAGCTATGACTTAGGTTGAATCCCCTCTGCTAGGCTATAGGCGTAAAGTCCCCCAAGTAGGCTACTAGAAGGTATAGGTCCCCTAGTAGGCTATAGGCAGGTACTGGTCCCCCATAGGCAGTGTATAGGCAGTAAAGTTCCCTAGGAGACTCATAATCTAGGTATTGTTCCCACTAGGCAGGCATAGTCAAGGTAAAGGCAGGAATAGGTCGCCCTAGGCAGGCCTATAGGCAAGACTTACAGGTAAAGCCCCCTACAGGCTCATGAGCAATAGAAGCTTATAGTCCCACTATAAAGGCTACAGGCAGGTATATGTCCCCCTAGGCATGGCTATAGCCAGTATATGCCCCAGCAGGCATATAGCAGGTATAGTCCCCCCTAGTGCAGCTAATAGGCGAGTTATATGGTCCCTCTAGGCAGCTATAGAGGTATAGGTCCCTAGCGGCTATAGGCAGGTATAAGACCCCCAATAGCAGCTATAGCAGGTATAGGCCCCCAAGGCAGTCTAATAGGCAGTAATAGTCCCCCTAGGCAGGTATAGGCATGTTAATGTCCCCCATGGCAGTGCTATAGGCAGTTAAGGTCCCCCTAGGTAGGCTATAGGCAGGTAATAGTCCCCCCTAGGCAGGCTATAGGCAGGTAATTTCCCCCATAGGCAGGTATAGTTCCCCCTAGGCAGTGCTATAGTTAGCAGTTTAGTCCCCCAGGCAGCTATAGGCAGTTATAGTCACCCTATGGCAGGCTATAGCAGGTATAGTCCCCATTCGACAGCTATAGGCAGGTATAGGTCCCCCTAGGCAGGCTAAGGCAGGTATAGTGTCCCCCTAGGCAGGCTATAGGCAGGTATATTACCCCCTAGGCAGGCTATAGGCAGGTATAGGACCCCCAGTAGGCTATAGGCAGGTATAGGTCCCCCTAGACTATAGGCAGGTATAGGTTCCCCCTAGGCAGGCTGTAGGCGGGTATAGGTTCCCCTAGGCAGGACTATAGGCAGGTATAGGTCCCCTAGAGGCTATAGGCAGGTAAAGGCAGGTATAGTCCCCCTAGGCAGGCTATAGGCAGGGTAACAGGTATAGTCCCCCTAGGCAGGCTATAGCAGGTGGTCACCTAGCAGGCTATAGGCAGGTATAGGTCCCCCTAGGCAGGTATAGGTCCCCCTAGGCAGGCTATAGGCAGGCTATAGGCAGGTATAGTCCCCCCGAGGCAGGCTATAGGCAGGTAAATTCCCCCATAGGCAGTTTATAGGCAGGTATAGGTCCCCCTAGGCAGGCTATAGGCAGGTATAGGTCCCCGTAGGCAGGCTATAGGCAGGTATAGGTCCCCCTAAGCAGGCTATAGGCAGGTATAGGTCCCCCTAAGCAGGCTATAGGCAGGTATAGGTCCCCCTAGGCAGGCTATAGGCAGGTATAGGTCCCCCTAGGAAGGCTATAGGCAGGTATAGTCCCCCCTAGGCAGGCTATAGGCAGGTATAGGTCCCCCAAGGTAGGCTATAGGCAGGTATAGGTCCCCCTAGGTAGGCTATAGGCAGGTATAGGTCCCCCTAGGCAGGCTATAGGCAGGTATAGGTTCCCCTAGGCAGACTATAGGCAGGTATAGGTCCCCCTAGGCAGGCTATAGGCAGGGTAAAGGCAGGTATAGGTCCCCTAGGCAGGCTATAGGCAGGGTACAGGCAGGCATAGGTCCCCCTAGGCAGGCTATAGGCAGGTATAGGTCCCTCTATACAGGCTACAGGCAGGTATAGGTCCCTCTAGACAGGCTATAGGCAGGTATAGGTCCCCTAGGCAGGTATAGGCAGGGTATAGGCAGGTATAGGTCCAGCTTCAATACATTTAAGGTGCTGTCTATATTTTATATCTCTTTTTATATTAGTACTGACCCTTTATTCAGTCATGCACCGAGTTTTCTCTTCTCCTTGTAATACAATTGACTGCAACAAACAGACTGAAACCAATTTGCATTTAAATCTTGCTGCTTTTTACTAGCGTTACGGAACATCAATGAAGGCTACATGCCCTTATAATCCAAATCATCGCTTTACATACAATATGTAGTCAGTACTTAGCTGTAGTAGTTTCGTGGTACAATCACAGCATTTTCAACATTTCACTTGTCAGTGGTATGCAATCTCTTCGAGCTGACTGATGTGGAGCCAAACACTCCATGTTGCACACAGCTGCAACGTTTCGGAAATCACATGAAAAGGAAAGTGATTTCCGAAACGTTGCAGCTGTGTGCAACATGGAGTTTTGGCTCCACATCAGTCAGCTCGGAAGAGATTGCATACCACTGACAAGTGAAATGTTGAAAATTCTGTGATTGTACCACGAAACTACTACAGCTAAGTACTGACTGCATATTGTATGTAAAGCGATGATTTGGAATATAAGGGCATGTAGCCTTCATGATGTTTCCGTACGCTAGTAAAAAGCAGCAAGATTTTAAATGCAGGTATAGGTCCCCCTAGGCAGGCTATAGGCAGGGTATAGGCAGGTATAGGTCCCCCTAGGCAGGCTATAGGCAGGTGTAGGTTCCCTAGGCAGGCTATAGGGAGGCTATAGGCAGGAATAGGTCCCCCTAGGCAGGTATAGGTCCACCTAAGCAGGTATAGGCAGGGTATAGGTAGGGTTCTAAAACAAAAAACAAGCACTTACCTCGATCCCCGCTGCTCCGTCTCCCGGGCGCGCTCCTCTGTCTTCTCGGCACAGGCAGGTGATGTCATCAGGCCGCGCTGGCAGCGTGATGACACATGCTGCCTGTGCCGGAAACTCCGGACAGCCGCGAGTCTGCGGCCACCCCGGAGTCCACTGCAGAGCAGGGAGTGCTCACTCCCTGCACCGCAGTGGTATCTCTTCTCCTGCATGCGCTCCGGAGGAGTCACATACAGGGGAAGAGATAGCGGACAGCGCCTGGGCCACCGCAGTGCCCGGACGCTGTCAGGTACTCGGCATTCAGTTACATGCACTCCCTGAGGAGTCGCATATAACTGAAGTGTCCCTGCCGGTGCCTCTGCCATCGCAGCGCCCGAGCGCCGACAGTGACTCGAGTATAAGCCGAGGTTGGATTTTTCAGCACATTTTTTGTGCTGAAAAACTCGGCTTATACTCGAGTATATACGGTATTTTAAAGGTTTGGTTTTTTTTCCATCAAGCTGTTTTACAGAGTCTGCTCTTCACAACCAGCTTCAGCCTCCCACTTCCCGTTCACATGGTTGGCAGTTCCACAGCAGTGTTTGGCATATCAGCTCTGCTATTCCTAGCTGAGCCAGTTAGAGGGACTTTTGTGATTGAGGGGTTTAAACAACAGCCATAAAGCTAAAGGACTCTAAAGAGTTAAAGTTTGTCAGTAAGAAACAGAAAAAAGTTCTAATAAAAAACACAGCAGTATCATATTCCTGGCCACTGCTAAAGCAGAAAGAGGTGCTCGGTAACCTAGAAAACCTTCTGTGAATAAACAGGAGATAAAACTGCTCTAACTCTACAATAAAGCAAAATAAGAAGAGCAGTGTATTTAGTAATTTTATTTACTTTATTTATATCTGCCTACAGCTAATCAATTTGGTGAGAATACCATTTTAAGCATTTTGAATTCATCTGTTTTATGTAGCAATTTGAGCATTGCAACGTTTCGGGCTATAAAATGGTCGTTTGTGGTAGTAGTGGTGTCGAATAGCTGGAACGGTATGATGTGATTTAAAGATGTCTGTGATAATGACACATTATCTTTGAATTATATCCAAATCACTGTACCAAATATAAAATTGTGATTTTCAAATATTAATAAGAATGCACATAGAATTACAAAAAAAAAAAATCACTAAGTAAAGCAATTGCTATTTACCCATAGGGCTGACCAATATAATCTGCTGAACTTGAGGTCCCTGTTGTTTTAGAAGATTTGTCAGTAGTTTCACACATGGCCATCGTACGTGGAAATCAAACTCCTACAAAAGTAATTGCAAAAATTACAAATGAGTAAATGAGCAAATAGGCTTCTAACATTAGCACTAGTTCTCAAATAGCAGTATCAGCAAAGGTGTGGGGAACAGTTTTGAATGACTAAAGGTGCAACCATATAGGGCTTAGAAGTTGTGGCAAACCACTTGGGTACAAGAACATCATTATTCCTTAAAAAAGATGATATCTGGTAGACTCTCTGATACATGACACTATTATACATACCGTCAATTATTTCTACTTATGCTGCTGTATCAGTTTGTTGTGATACGGTAGTAGGGCCCATATCATATTGCTTTTCTTATGTATTCTCTGGAGTCAAGGACATGACATACCAAGATTTACAGTGGGTACGTAAAGTATTCAGACCCCTTTAAATTTTTCACTCTGTTTCATTGCAGCCATCTGGTAAGATCAAACAAGTTTTTTGTTTTGCTCATTAATGTACACTCTGCACCCCATCTTGAAAGAAAACATCACATGGTCATAAGTATTCAGACCCTTTGCTGTGACACTCATATTTAACTCACATGCTGTTCATTTCCTTCTGATCCTCCTTGAGATGGTTCTACTCCTTCTACTCCAGCTGTGTTTAATTAAACTGATTGGACTTGATTAGGAAAGGCACACACCTGTCTGTATAAGACCTCACAGCTCACAGTGCATGTCAGAGCCCATGAGAATCATGAGGTCTAAGGAACTGCCCAAGGAGCTCAGAGACAGAATTGTGGCAAGGCACAGATCTGGTCAAGGTTACAAAAGAATCTCTGCAGCACTAAAGGTTCCTAAGAGCACAGTGGCCTCCATAATCCTTAAATGGAAGAAGTTTGGGACGACCACAACTCTTCCTCGAGATGCAGAAGGGATATGGGAGAAAGTTCCACAAAGTAACTATCACTGCAGCCCTCCACCAGTCAGGGCTTTATGGCAGAGTGTGCCGACGGAAGCTTCTCCTCAATGCAAGACATCTGAAAGCCGCATGCAGTTTACAAAAAAACACATGAAGGACTCCCAGACTATGAGAAATCAGATTCTCTGGTCTGATGAGACGAAGATTGAACTTTTTGGTGTTAATTGTAAGCGGTATGTGTGGAGAAAACCAGACCCCTTCTCATCATCTGTCCAATACAATTCCAACAGTGAAACATGGTGGTGGCAGCATCATGCTTATGGGGGGTGTTTTCAGTTGCAGGAACAGGACAACTGGTTGCAATTGAAGGAAAGATGAATGCGGCCAAGTACAGAGATATCCTGGATAAAAACCTCTTCAAGAGTGCTCTGGACCTCAGACTGGGCCGAAGGTTCATCTTCCAACAAGACAATGACCATAAGACTTGAAAATGTCTGTCCACCAACGTTCACCATCCAACCTGAGGGAACTGGAGAAGATCTGCAAGGAAGAATGAGAGAGGATCCCCAAATTCAGGTGTGAAAAACGTTTTACATCATTCCCAAGAAGACTCATTGCTGTACTAGCTCAAAGGGGTGCTTCTACTCAGTACTGAGCAAAGGGTCTAAATACTTAAGACCATGTGATATTTCAGTTTTTCTTGTTTAATAAATTAGCAAAAATATCAACATTTCTGTTTTTTTTCTTTCAAGATGGGGGGGGGGGGGGGGAGGGGAGGGAAGAGTGTACATTAATGAGCAAAAAAATGAACTTTTTTGATCTTACCAGATGGCTGCAATGAAACAGAGTGAAAAATTTAAAGGGGCTGAATACTTTCCGTACCAACTGTATTAGGCCACTGTTAATAGGAGCACAGATTTAACAGTCTTCAAATCACTTGCCTCAATCATTGACACTGTACAAAATTTGTAAAAAAAAAAATTACCATAAAACAATATTAAGAGGTGATTTATGTTTTACCCAGGTATATGCTGCATCTATAGGTCTAGGCAGTTGGCTAGGAACTACTCTTTACTGTATAGCTTTTTGTTATCTAAAAAGAAATAAAGACTAACCTCTAGAATAGATAGTAACATTGTGACATTTTCCTGTTGCTTAATGAACATTTCAGTAAACTGGACTCCAAGATCATCTGTCTGTACTTGCTGATTCTCTTCTGTAAAATAAATTTCAAAAACTATTAGGAGAAAACTGAATCAGGAGGTTATCAATGTGGTTGGCAACACGAGTAATTTTATGTGATACCTGAAAACTGTAGCATTAAAATGGGTTTTCTCTACAAAGATTAGCTTTCAACATGTAGCAACCAGTAATGGAAGAGTTTTTCCGAAATATACCGCTTTATTTTTTTGGCTTTGTTGAGGGGTTAAGATAGATTTTATCAGCATTGAGTGCACACAGGTGTCTCTAGGTCTCCCCTTCTCTCTCTGCTTAGTCTTATCTGATATCAGGGAGTGATGTCACCACAGGTCGGACTGGCAGCAGCTTGAGAACAATGTGTTATTTCAAATAAGTAATTATTTTCTTTTTTTATTTCAAACAAGTAATTATAATCTTTGGGTTTTTTTAGTTCACATGTGAACATTAGGCTGTGTCTACGTTGCAGTGGACAAAAAAACAACTGAAAACCAAATCCTAAAAACCTTCATAAAACTGAGTTTTTTGTCCCCTGACGGTCAAAAGTTGTTGAAAAAAACGGCCATTTTATGGCGCATTTTTTGCCTGTCTTCAAGTCTGGTTTTTAATGTCTGCATAAATCAAACCATTGGGTGTGACTCCGCCCTACAAAAGAGGATGTACAGCACATTATTGCATTTATGGATCAGTGTTTGTTCAGAAATAGCATCCAAAACCACTGCAACAATCGGATCTAAAACAGATCCAACATGTATCCAACATGCAGCTACTGTGTTTCGATGTGTGTTGGATGCAGCAGGATCACTCCATATAGTTTTAAATAGGGCTCCTGCTGCGTCTTTCGGATCAAGAATTGATGTCAATTCGTGGAACGGATCCAAAAGATGGATCCGAAAGACGCAATGAGACACGCATCCAGGGCTGTGGAGTCGGAGTCATTGAGTTGGCATAAAACGGACCGACTCCAAAAAAAAAAAAAAATAAGTTGGTCCAGTTAGTTGGATGCAAAGAGCAAGAGGAATTGGCTCTTCAGCCTTACCACATGAGGAGTGTAACTAATGACATGGAGCAGGCAAAGCACTGCCCCAGGTAAAAAAAAAATCCACTCCCATGGCAAATAGATTTCAGCAAAATTTTTCACCTGTTTCAAAGAAATAGAAGAGTTCAACTATTCATCAAAACTGACTGTGCCTGACTGTGAATGTTTTGCGGCCGGACCACGGGCAGAAAAACCGCCGAACGTAAAACCCGTGCAGTGGGGACTTCTGCACAGGTTTTCCATAGAGCACCATTGTGCTCATTTTCGGACGGTTTTTCAGGTGGTCTGAAAAACCACAAAAAGCCTCAAAAACCGGCCGAAAACCCGTGCAGTGGGGACATGCCCACAGGCTCCATATCTCTCCATCACTACAGCTTTGTACCTGAGGCTCCTGTAATTTTATATACAGTCATCTTACCTATCTTATATAAATTTGACTTGCAAGTATTTAGCATCTGCTTAGTTCTGCAGATTCTTTCCTGTAAATACCTTGTTACTGTTTTGCTACTAAAAATAAAAAAGGTTAATTTTTATTATTTTGTTAGTATTTGGGAAATCCTCCTTTGGCTTTCAGCTCTGCCTGAATCCTTCTGGGCTCTGGATCAGATTCAAGCAGAACTTGACCAAAATCTGATCCCAGGTCTCTTCTACACATTCCCAATGTTGGTGCAGACTGGACATGGATACAAATACAGCTTTTTTTTTTTTCAACTCTACCCACAAGTGTTCAAAAGATCGAAACATTGTTACCCTTTTGTTTGTCAGTGTCTGTTCTACCTAAATAGCTTGATTATTGTATCATAAGGTGATAAACAGCCTGATGTTACCATTTTACTAAAGTAAAGTTATCACTTAAACATGCGCAATGCATGAGGGAGTCTGAGTCAGAGGTTTATGGGAAATTGAGGAGTCGGAGCTTTGGCTTGCCGACTCCATAGCCTTGCACACATCAGAGATCACTCATCTGAACGCCGATACCTGTTTCATATTAAAAGCCATGTAAATCACAAAGAAACGGATTTTAGCGTCAAAATCTGTAGCAAACGGATTTTAGCGTCAAAATCTGTAGCAAACGGATTTTAGCGTTAAAATCCGTAAAGAAATGGATTTTTGCGTCAAAATCCGTAACAGGTGGCAAAATTCGTGAAGAAATGGATTTTAGAAGCAAAACCCGTAAAAAAGAAAACGGACTATAGCAGCAAAATCTGTGAAGAAACGGATTTTAGAGGCAAAATCCATAAAAACCGGACTGTAGCTGCAAAATCCGTAAAAAATGGATTTTAGTGGCAAAATCTGTAAAGAAACGAATTTTCAGATTCAGAAGCGAGAGAATTTTATTAGTGGCAAAATCTGTAAATAAAAGGATTTCAGCGCAAAAATCCGTTAAACAAAAAAATCGGATTCTTGTGCCAAAATCAGATTAAAAAAAGCATTTTTAACGTCAGAAGCGAGAGAACTTTAATTAGCAAAAAAATCTTGAATTGCGCAAAAATCATTAGCGACAAAATCCCAATCACTTTATCAGGAACGAGGACACATCTGACACTTGTCTGCCTCTTCTCTGGCAGCCTTGCTGAGCAGACATTCAGTAGCTGCTCCTCTGGGCTCCACAATCATGGCTGCCTGCTCCCTGCAGACAATAGAGCAGAGCTGAGCTCAAAGCAGGGAGGGCTCTCACTGAAGCTAATGAGAGGGGAATCCTCTCAAGTCTCTTATCTACATTGTCTACTTTATGGCAGCTTCCTGTGTGTCCTACAATTCACAGAGCACAGGGCTGTCTCTGAAGAGGGGAAGTGCTCTTACACATTGGAATCTGTATAACTCTCTTTATAGGCTCACAATGAAAATTACAGCAACTGAGAATCAAAAGATGATAGAAAACACAATCCCTTTAAATCTAATATACCAATAATATACAGGAAGAGACATGATAAATGTCAGTTTAAATCTACAGCAAGACTTTAAAATAATCGTGTGTGTGTATACGCGCACACACGCGCGCACACAATTATTTTAAAGTAGTAGTAAGTTAAAAGAACCACTATATAAATTGTGTCACTAGAATCATATCGACCTGCAGTTAGAAGATAACAATTTAAACCACACGGTGAGCTCGTAGAAATGAAACCAGTCCCACAAAAAGCAAGCCTTCGTGGGTATGGTAATTAAGAGGAAAAAAAAGAGTTACGCACATCATTAAGGAGTTTAGGTGCTTTCCAGAAGCTTTTCAAATGCTGGCAGTCTTGCTGTGAATTTAAAGTGACATGTATCATGTCTCCTCCTGTATATTATTGGTATATTAGATTTAAAGGGATTGTGTCACAATTTTATTTATTTTTTTTTTGAGTAATGGTGTGTTTTCTATCATCTTTTTTTTATTATCATTTTGTTTAAATTTTCTTGTGACCCTTAAAAGAGTTTTTATAAGATTCAATGTGTATGAGCACTGCCCCTTTTCAGGGGACACCCCTGTGCTTGTGAATTGCAGGCACACAGGAAGTGCCATAAAGTAGAAAATTTTGTAGATAAGACACTTGAGGGTTTTCCCCTCTCTTTAGCTTCAGTGAGAGCCCCCCCTGCTGGAGCTCGCTTGCTCTATTCTGCAGGGAGCCAGTTGTTATATAACGTATTTATGAATATTATGCATATATTAAAGCATAAATTTTTTATATATATATATATATATATATATTTATATTTGGGGAAGCGGTCACAGAGGGAGGCCCAAAGGGGGTGGTTGCAACCAAAATTGGGTTTTTTTGTGAAGAAAACAAAACAGCAAAACAAAAAGGGAGTTTTATGTCATAGGCTTAGTCAGCCGTTAAACATGCAGCACAAAACATAAAAGATATTTCCCAGCATCAAAAAAGGGACCATGTTATACTCCACCGGTGGAGGTAAAGTCTCTGGGAAAACAGCCTCCCGGGGCTAGTTCATGGTCTGTAGCGGTCCTTCCCGCCCCGCACCGTCTGGGAAATGATCCTGTACCCAAACAGTCCCAGGTTACCCCTCACCTGGTCTCTTCCTGACAAGCTTTAAAGGGCCCAGGGGTACCGGGAAAAACCCGGACCGGGGGGTGAACGGCCCCCCCCCCGCTACAAACCTTCAGAAAAAACAGGCCCCCAATAAAGTGCCCCAACACTAACTAAACTACACAAAAAATAAGAACCTATGGTTACTTTCTATACTGTGACTTTTCCCCACCAAGGCCCGGCTTGGGGGCCCCACTAGTGCAGTCTTTGCTGCCATTTGCTTTGTGGGAAAGACCGGGCTGTCCCACGGGCCGGCCTCTTGAAATCCCTGGAACTTCCCTACTGTTTGCAGCATAATCCTAGGGAAAACCCTTCCATCCACTACTTTCCTGCTAGTTGCTTACACATCCCCCCCCCTCTCCCCCAAAGGCCAGGGGACGGGACTTGAACTGACCGGGGCAGTGGCCCTTGCAAGGGTCAGTTTTTATAGCTGTTTCCCCCCCTTGTTCTACCCAAAATTTAAAACCCCTGCAGTCCCCAGGAACCTCTTGTAACCCTTGCGTTATTCCCCTTTTGTTTCGGTACTCCTGTAACGGGGCTGATCGTCACAACCTAAATTTTCTCCCTCCCAGTAGTACCCAAAGACCCCAAAGCCCACTTTATCGCCGACCTCCCTTTCTACTTGGTTTTTTCTTTTTACAGGGGTGAGCTTCCTACTCAAATATGTAATGGGGTGCTCCTCCCCTTCACCTCCGTGACATGCTGCGCCCAAACCCCCTCTGAGGGTCTGTCTGGATAAAAAAAAACTCTTTACTAAGTCCGGGGCTACCAACACGGCTGGCTACAGAGGGGTTTTTTAGGGCCTGAAATGTTTCTCTGCCTCCTCAGACATTCACCATCCTGCCCTTCCCCCCCTTTTGTTAGGTCGGTCAGGGGGCTGCAACGAAGCGAAGTTTGGCACGAACCTCGGTAGTAGCCGACAATCCCCAGGAACGCTTCAACCCGCTTTTTTTGCATATAAAAGATTTTTTTTTAAAAAGTTTTTCAAAAAATAATAAAAATCATATGACCACAAAATGAATTAAGCACTAATGCTATGAGAAGACAGAGCCCCTGAGCAAGTAACCCTCGGTAGGCCCCTTCCCATGGCCCCCCTTGATACTGTCTATAAACAGAAGAGTCAAGGTAGTGTCCCTGGCGGACCATGGTTTCCCCGTGGGGCCCCCCTCCGCAGAAAGGGCCCAAAACTAAAAACATCCCCGCAATTCAAGGCGCCTCTGAAATACAATATCGTAAAAAAAAAATTAAGAACAAGAAAAAGAAAAGAGAGGGAGGAAAAAAAAAAAAAGGGGGGGGGGGGAGGGGAAGACCACACCTCTAGACGCGGAGGAGCAGAAAGCGCATACAAGGGCCACGCTATGGATGGGGTCTATCCCTGTAGAAGAAAGACACTACAACCGCCAGGGACCGGCCATCACCACCAGCCCCTCGCGGATTAAATGGGGACCAGGGACATAGGAACACCCCAATCTTTAGAGACTCCTCCACCCAAAATGGTCTGGAAATCCGGGAGGATTGATAAAGGGTCATGGCCTCCAAGTATGTTGGACCTTAAGAACCTCCTCTGGGTTGTGGGCGATGAATTCCTCCATACAATGAATAGAGGACACCTCCTCCACCCATTCAGCGACGGACGGGGGACGGATTGACGCCATCGACGAGGGATCACCGTCTTAGCTGCCTGTAAGAGATGTCGGGTCAGGGACTTCTTGTAGGAGGATTGCGAGAAGGGAAACAAACAGTAGAGCTGCCTCTGGGCATTCTGGTATAGAAAGTCCCACAACATCCGATATAGCCTGAAGGACCTTCTTCCAAAATGGCTGCAGGACGAGCACCCCCACCATATATGGGACATAGATCCAGTCTCCAAGTTGCACCTCCAGCAGGTGTCGGCACATTGGGAAACCACTTATGGAGCAAAGTCGGACCCTGTACCACCTGGACAAGACTTTGAAGCTAGTTTCTTGCGCTTTGCAGGCTATCACTGCCTTATGGGTGAGGAAAAAAACACTTTCTCCACTGATCAACCGTGAAAGTCCTCTGCAGCTCTTTTTCCAGGCCTTACAGTAATGAGGGAGATCCTGACAGGAGGATGAAATAAACCACCGGTATAACAGGGAGATCAAATGCCTGGGGAGCGACGGAGCGACACATAGTTCCTCAAATGGAGAAAGCGCTCTAAAAGAGACCCTTTGTTTAACAGAAGCAGTGAAGAAGTGCCAAAGCTGCAAGTACTCGAACTCATGCCTATCAGATTGATGGTGATCCCGAACCAAATCCGCCAGGGGTAACAAGACACCCTATTGTGTACCTGCACTGTGAGAAGAGGCCTACTTTTTGAGGTCCCCAGGAATGACCGCCCGGAGGTGCCCGGGGGAAATAAATGGTTATCCGAGATGGGGAAAAGGGGGGCCCGCTAAGTCCAATAGAGGGGCCGGCGCCCTAGCTTTCAGCATTATAGAGAGTGTGTGGGCTGTACTGAAAGACAGGGTTTTGGGGTCTCGGGTCAGAGGGCCCTGGGCCCACGGAAGGGAAATTATCGCCTGGGGAGAGATGGTTTGCGCAATACCCACCCACAGCTTATCCTGAGGGCCATGAACCAGGTCTAGAAACCTAGCATAAGCAGCCGCCAGGTAATAGACCCTACAATCCGGCAACCCTACCCCTCCCTCCACTTTGGGCCTAGACAGTAGTTCCCTTTTAAGTCTCGGGCGACGTGAGCACCATATGAACTCGGTGAAACAACGTTGGAGCTTAACCCAGAAAGAAGAGGGCAGGGAAATTGGGACTGTCTGAAATAAATATAATAATTTCGGGAGTATGGACATTTTAATAATGTTTACCCTGCCAAACCATGAAAAGTCCCCTCGTCCCCACGTCCCAGACGACGAGTAGATATCAACCAGCAGAGGATGAAAAATTGCACTCATACAGGCGGACAGATCTTTAGGAATCTTGATCCCCAGGTACGAGATCTCCTTTCAGGCAAGAGAGGAGAAGTTAGATTTAATGGTCTGGACAGTTGACTGGTCAAGAGATATGTTCAGAGCTTCAGATTTAGATTAATAAATTTTGTAGTTGGACCAGAGACTAAATTTATCCATCTCGGACAGCAGGGAGGGAAGGGATATAAAAGGATCTTTCAGATAAATTAACAGATCATCTGCAAAGGCCGAGCATTTGATCTCCTGCCCTCCAATGGTTATGCCCCTGATGTCCGGGTTGGATCGCACGGCGGCAAACATGTGTTCCATAACCAGGACTTATAATTGTGGTGACCGGGGACAGCCCTGCCTAGTGCCATTCCGTATATCTACCGGGTCTGACAAAGTGCGTTAACTTTAATCCTCGCTGAGGGATTTTGGTAAAGCGCTAATATTTTGGTGGTAAAGATGGGGCCCAATCCCATTGTCTAAGGGTGTCGGACAGAGAATCCCATGAGATCCTGTCAAAGGATTTTCTAGCATCAAGAGACAGGATCATCAAGGGTTCCCCATGCAACTGGGCATAACGAATAACATCTAATGTCTTCAACGTATTGTCCCTAGCCTCTCGACCAGGGGTAAAACCCACCTGGTCGGGATGCATCAAGGTGGACAAAAGCGGATTGAGACGATTCGCCAACAATTTGGCGTAAATTTTAAGGTCCACATTAAGAAGGGAAATTGGCCTGTAGCTGCCACAGACCTGCGGGTCCTTGCCCGGTTTGGGCAACACTGTGATATGGGCCGCAGAGGTTTCCCTGAGGAAGGGAGAAGAGGCAGAGACAGCGTTGAAGGCATTCAAAAGAACTGGAGAAAGGGGGTGAAGCAAGGCTTGGAAAAATTTACTAGTAAACCCATCCGGCCCTGGGCTTTTCCCACTGGGGAGGTCCCCGATAGCCAGTTCCAGCTCCTCCACCGAGAAAGGGTCCTCAAGTTGACGGATGGTGTCGTCCGAGAGAGTCGGAAACGGAGAGGGGGGTTTCCGCCCGGAGAGGGCGGAGGGTGTCGACCACCAGAGAGATTATACAACTTGGAGTAAAACGATTGAAACTCGCAAGCAATCTCTGGGGTGGAGTAAACCAGGGGACCCGTGCTGCTTTTGACACTGGTAATCAAGGATTGCGCTGCTCTATTCCCAAGCGCCTTGCTAAGAGCGCCCACTTTTGTTCCCATATTCATAGAATCTGCTTCGACCCTTTTGTAAAAGATTACCCCAGGAAGCCTCAAACAAGAGACGGACCTCCACTCTGGCCAGCAGCAAGTCCTGCAGCACCGTGCTAGAAAGGGCCTGCTTGTGTAGGAGCTCAAGCGAAGATACCTTTTGGAGCGCCTGCGCAATAGCCGTGGTCCGAGCCTTTTTAATGCGGCTGCCATGCTTAATCAGGATTCCACGGAGAACGCACTTCAAAGCCTCCCATTGTATAAAAAGGCGCAGTGGGATCAGCAGCGTGATCTCCCGAAAATGCTCAATAGTTCGCCTGAGCTCTGCCAAACATACCGAATCCAACAACAAGGACTCATTGAGTCTCCAGGGTCGGGCGTGTGCAGAGAAGAAGGGGACATGCAGGGATATAAAAATGGGAGCATGATCAGACCACAGCACAGTCCCTATGGAAGAGGACTGCAGCCATGGGAGTGTGCAATGCTGAAGCATAATGTAGTCGATTATACTGTATGTGTTGTGGGGTTGCGAATAAAAACTATAGTCCCTATCAGATGGGTGTTGAAGCCGCCAGCCGTCAACTAATTGGAATTGCAAAAGAGCCCTTTTGACACGTTTAATGGCCGAGTATGCTACAGAAGAACGCCCAGTCGAATTGTCCAGGGTGGGGTCAAGGGTCAGATTAAAGTCCCCACAGAACAGGATAACGCCCCTAGCCCGTGAGTGCAACTCATCCAGGACCTTCAACAGGAAGGAGACCTGCCCAGAGTTTGGAGAGTAAACATTAACAATCGTGAAGTCATGACCGTTAATGTTGAGGACTAAGATGAGATATCTAGCCTCCGCATCAGCTATACAATCTACAACCCGATGAGCTAGGGACTTGTGGATAGCAATGGCCACCCCCTAGTTTTAGAATCAGGACCGTTGGCAATCTGCCACTGGGGGAAATATCTATCTTTAATGGAAGGGGCATGGCCAATTTTAAAATGTGTCTCTTGAAAACAGACTATATGAGCTTTTTGCCGGTGGAATTGATAGAGGATCTGAGAACGCTTCCTAGGAGTGTTAAGGCCCTTGGCATTGAAGGTACCAACTTAAGGTCTCCCATTACATCTAGAAAATTGACACACGTTGCGCTCCTCCAGCGTCCAGTAGGGGTCAGGTGTGGAGAGAAGAAAGGGAGCAAAAGGAAGACAGGCAGGAGAGGGGTGCAAAAAGACAGGACCAGAAAAACAGAAAAAACATAAAACTCCTGCAAACAAAACTACGAGTAATCGTAAAAACCAGGAGAGCCAAGAGGCCCACATGTGGCCAAAAGGCAATCCAGACCCTATGTGGGAAACGTGCATGTCAAGCCCGCCATAGAAGTCGCTCCCATATAGTAATGAGCAATACCAATGAGAGAGAACCCAAGGACAATGCTAGAAAGGCAAAAACATCAAATATCTTCCTGCGGTCTCAGCATATAAAGGTCTCACGGTGCTCCCTGATTAGACCAAAGTGTAAAAAAATGAAAACATCAAAATAGCTCCCCTCAACAAAATACTGAAGAGAAGGAGAGTGGAGGAATAGGGAGCATGCGTAAGACCGATAAGGCCGACACGCTAAACCTGTAAGGCAAGAAACGTTAGAAAGCATATCAGTGCGGATCTCTCAAGTGCCTGCGGCCGAGTTGGGAGATGGGCCCCCGCCGGAGACTAGATACGTTTTGAGCGTACGGGAGCCCCTGGAGTGGGGTCTCCTGGGCGGCAGACCCCCAGTGACCGGTTGGGATACAGGAGCGGCACCGCGGGCGGCAAAACCCCCCCCCCACTGAAAGAGAGGGCCAATCAGACAGGGAAACATCAGGGAGTTGCAAGTCCCGCAGAAACGTTGGCAAATCCTCAGGGGAACGCAGAGTATAGGTGCGTTCGTCACGCCGGACAATCAGAGCAAAAGGGTATCCCCATCTATAGGAAATGTTCCTCTTCGTCAGGGCACTTAGGATGGGTTTCAACATCGCCCGCTGCGCCAATGTGTGGCGGGACAAATCCGGGAATATCTGCAATGGGTGACCCCGGAACGCCAAAGATGGACAGGATCTAGCCTTCTGAAGAATCTCCTCCTTAAGAACATAGAAGTGGACCCGGCAGACAACATCCCTTGGGCGTTGGGAGTCCTTGCTGGGAGGGCGCAGGGCTCTATGGACTCTATCAAGCTCTATGTAGGTATTTGGATCACGGTCCAGGATGGTATTGAAGACTTGTGATATAGCAGAGTAGAGATCTGAAGCAGGCACCGATTCTGGGAGGCCCCGGATCCGAAGATTATTCCTCCTTCCTCTGTTTTCCACATCATCGAGGTGCTGTTGGAGAGCAAACAGTTGAGAGGAATGCTGCTGCACCACTCCCTGCAAAGCGGGAGAGCGAAGTGAAGAAGAGTCCTGGGCTTGCTGTAGAGTATCCACCCTGGTGGTCACCGCTGATAAATCAGAACGAACCTGAGCAAGTTCCTTCCTATATTCATCCAGGAGCCGTTTTGTCATAGAAGAAATGTCCTGTTTGGTGGGTAGATCTTGTGTAAGACGTTGGAGGTCCGCCAGGGTTATCGGCTGACTAGCTGCAACAGGCGGTGCACTCGCAGCTCCAGGGCCCGCCTCGGTACGGTCAGGTGCAGTGCCCGGTAGCAGAGCATGGGATCCTTGCAATGGAGAGCAGGAAGCAGAGGCAGAGGCCCACGGGTCAAAGCAAGGGCTATTGCACCCCTGCGAGGGAGAGGCCGCCGGGAGGACCGTGGGTGGAGAATGGGTGGGCGTGGAAACGGCCTGCACAGGCGACCGCAGCGAACAGACTCCCCCGGCCCCATCAGCATGAGGTTGGCCAGAGTCAGCCCCCCAGGATGATCCCGTGGACCATGGGGATGAGTGAGGGCCATGACCCCTGTCAGGGGCAGTATTAGGGACACCCGGGGTACAGGATGTAGGAGATGCCCAATTTATAGGTCCCCCCCGTCGCCCTAGAGGCCTTGTTTGTGACCTCATATGCTCCTGTTATCAGGGGGCCAGCGTCCGAAATTAGTGGGGAGTCCATGTTTGGGGATCCCATCTGTAAGCCCCTCTCAGCTGGAGATCCGGAGAGAGGCAGGGCCCCAGCTGTAAGTGTCCCAGAGTCCCCGGCCAGCACCCCCAAGGAGTCCCTCCTCCAGCTGACTGATGGAGGATAACTGAGGGGAGACTCACGGTTCCGCTGACCATCCTCGGGTAGGACGCAGGAGCCCTCCTGCAGTCGGGAGCCCGCAAGGCCCGATGCATCCTCCGCTCCTCTCTGCGCTCCGTGCACGGCGCAGGGCTGTGAGGCATCGGCGCCAGTGATGACAGCGGAGCAGAGGGCCGGCACAGCTGAGACAGTCGGCGGAGATGTCCCTGCATCCGGAGCGGCAGGCGGCGGGGGCCCGATCCCCGGCCCCGCACCCGGAGAGACCGCGGCAGGCACCGTAGACAGGCGCATGTCCCGCGCATCCGGACAGACGGAGGAGGAGGCCGCAGCCGGCGCCATGATGCCGCGAGCGGCGCGGCCAGCATCCAGGCGCTCCAGGGAGGCCGGAGCCCCAGGTAAGGGCTCAGTGAGCTGCGCCCGTCTTCTACTGCGAGCCGAGCGGGTGGATGGAGTCTCAGCTGAGGATAGCGCGGCACGGCTGGTCTCAGCGGCAGCAATGTCCGGTCGGCCATCTTGGGGTCCGCACGCCGCTGGATCTTGGGCGGCATTAGAACGGCATAACGGCCGAAATACTTGCAGATGTCCCCCTGAGCAGGAGCAGGATCCCCGGAGGGGCCAGTTTTGCCTTTTTTAGATGATTTGCCCATGTTCTACGGGCAGATGGTGGAGGATTCTCTATGAGGGTCTAGGGAGCTCAGAGCAGAGCGTCTTCACGCGGCCATGACAAACCACGCCCTTCCTCACCTGCTTTTTTGTCAGGGGTTGTGGCCACCTCTGAATTGCCTCTACTTTGTTTATTTGGGGTCTTATTGTGCCCCTACCCACAATATAACCCAAGTATCGGGCTTCCTTCAGCCCAAATGGCGCATTTTTCCAAGGGTTAGCTGTAAACCCATGCCTCCCCTTAGTGAGTGAGTACTGCCATTCTTACTTTGCTGAGATGGGACTCACGCAGTCAGTACTGAAACTAACAATATCATCTAAGATAGGCAGATTTAGATTTGTACTGGTATGGGGTTTTAGAAATTTAACCATGGCCCTCTGAAATGTAGCTGGGGGCCCCCTGTAACCCGAAAGGCATCCTGGTGTAGTGGAAACAGCCATCTGGAGTGAGAAGGCAGTTTTCTCTTTGGTCTGTCTGACATAGGGTATCTGCCAGTTAACCTTTAGTTAAGGTCCAGGGTTGTTTTGAACCTGCTGACCCAGTCTTTCGAATCCAGTTTCATCTCACACGGAGGCATCGGATAGGATCCCTACTTAGATACCTCATGAGTCGGCGGAAATGCGTTGCAGACCGCCAAGTCCCATTTGCCCACTTAGGCCACCAATAACGATAGGGCCTAGACCAATCACCGCTTCTTGGGACCTCTTCAATGAAGCCCAGGGCACTTAACATGCTGCCTCTTTATTGCCTCAGAGACTTGCCTAGTCTCGAGATTCTGGGATTCGCTAGGGTCTTGACATGAAACTTATACACCAGGGTCTGTACATATTCTCATGCTGTCACATCTGATAGTGCATGTAAGTCATTGAAGATGTCCCTGTTACGCCTGTACACAACTCCCAGGCCTCCTGTTCTTTGAGGTTTGACAGGCCGTCCTCATATGACAACCTCCCGATTTCTGAGGGGTGCTTCCACTTTGCTTTTCAGGGACACTTCTAGGGCCTCCTCCTATCCTGCACATCGGACCTTCTATTAAATTTATGTGGATAGTAGAAAAGGTTTTCTTTTCCCTGGCTGATGTATTTTATAATTTATCTCTCCAAACTCTCACTACTACCAACTTCATACAGGTCCCTGCCACTTTAGCCAGGAACTTACTCTAGACAGTGGGAACCAGGACCCAATACGCGGTCCCACAGGGTTAAAACTGCCTAAACCTAGCTGGCCATATTGTATTACCGACTCTGTTGACTCTGTGACTCTCGCAGCGTGCTCCTTCACATATGGTGCATTACCTGGCTGATTGCGATTCACTGCATCTGGGAGACGTTGACTGGTCTACAACACTTTTATAGGGGTTAGACTCACTCTCCATGTATCTTTGGCGCATGTACAGCAATACCCTAGGGTTTGTCTCCCATTACAACAATTCGCAAACGGGGAGAAACACGTGGGAGGATTGAGGAAGACCTCTCTGATGGAGAATAGAAGGTTATGGCAAGCAAACAACTTCACCAAATAGTCCCTACCCCTTCCTTTTCTCACCTTTCTCAGCATCCCATTCAGGGTTTTTTTAAATCTTTCGACTAACCCTTTCTCAGTTTTGTGGATGGATAGTAGAGAGCCGGTTCCTCAGTTGCTTAATGTGCAGAAGTCTTCACAGGTTCACTTCCATTACACTAGACATGAAGGGATGTCTTCTTACCAAAATCAACTGGTTCTGTTATGGATTACCTTTGGCATCTAACGTTATAGAGAGACCTTGGCATTAACTATCGGGCAATACCATGGTGAGAACATGTTTCTGCTAGGGGATTGGCCTCTGGTATAACATGGTAGCATAATCTTGTATGACTAGAATTGTACTGGTTGCCACCGAGCAGACTTGACTAATGGCCATACGAGATCCATAGCTAGATTCGTTCGAATGGCACCGTCGATAATGGGAGGGGTACTAAACGGTCCTGAAAATGGGTCATAGGTAGCAGATTAGCTGGCAGTGGGGCAGTGGGAAACTTTACAGAAATTGGTAAGACTCTTGTTGACAACCGGGCCAGCTTAAAAACCTCCTACCCCCCCCCCACCCCACCTACCCCCACCCCCACACACTCCCAGTTTTTCTTTAAATACCCGCTCTTGTGTTTTCTCCACTCCCAAGCTGCCCTAGCACATGACTGTGAGCCTATCCGAGTTACCATCCTCCTATAAGGTACAGGCACCATCGTTGTTTCACATATCCCCATCGGTATCTCTACTAAACCGTTTACAGCAAATCATTCTGTACAGGCAAAATGCGGAAATCTTTTCTCGGCGTATGTGCTCTTGCGGTACCTCATTTAATACCGTTACCTGGTCCCCATGAATTCTTTAGGTTGAGGTCTTGCAACCTGAGCCGTGCACAAAGTTCTCACGTGACACCTCAGGGTCCGGTATATTTTGCCTCAGAGGGGACAACCCTCTTCTTCGCCTCCCTGCCCAATACCGCTAGACGGGAAGTTATGAGTACTATCAGTGGTCACCCAACGCATCATATTGTACATCATCCGCTAGGGGAAATGGACTGAGGGTTGGGGACTCACGCCCTTCACGCGTCACCCTTGGGGTTGTGACCACAGTTCCCAGAACAGGGGAAGTCCCTTCCCGGATTAGGGGATGTAGTAAAAGTCGGTTTTGATGCCCACCTCATGGCTCAGAGTCCCGCAAAACAGTCTCAATAGTTCACTGTAGCCAGGGGTAGTGTTTCGTGTTCCCCATGAATGCAGACCACCCCCCACCCGTTTTTCGGGATAACCAGGTCGATGCTGAATGGCAGCTCGCAGAGGGTAACCAGGCTGCTCAGAGTCCAAACAGGCACCACACTGACCCCATTCACCTGCGAATGGCGCATTCCTGAGGGCATGGGTCTGGCAGGGCAAACGCACTACAGGAAGGGTGAGTCAAACATGGAGAGGCGACGGTGAGGCTACCACACTCAATAGGCTCCTGCCTCGATGGGGACAGTGTGCTGCTCAATATGCCCCCAATTGTTAGCGCACTACACAACAGCGCACTTCTACTCGGCACACAGGGGGTTTTTATAGGGGTGAAAGTTACTTTCTCTGGCCCTCCTACTCTCTCTATACTGGGTGGACTCACCCGACTATGTCTCCGGTCACCGGTCTCCCCTGGTCGTTACGGTGGAGAAAGCTTTGCAACCGCTTGGACCCATGATAGGACTCATTTGAGCGCTACGTGGTGTACCGCTCCAACGGAGGAGCCAATCAGCTGGTCCAGCGTTTGGGGTCTCCCTGGGGCTACCCTAACGATGCAGCTTTCGTGGTAGTCACATTGCGTATCTCGGTCCATGACAGATCTGGTCTACGATGGCGGATGGTTACACATGCACCTCAGGTTGCAGGCCACTTGCGCACAAGGTGTTAGAACGGTAAAAACAAGCTGGGACGCGGGGGGCTTATGATTCTCAAACCTCTCATTCTTGGACTCTGCGAGCCCGCACCGCTAGGGTGCTCCCTGCTATCGTAGCCACACATAATCTTCTGCAGTCTTAAGGATGTATAGTCTGGGCTTGCTCTGTAGTGAGGGTCACAAAGTTAGGCGTCGTGCGGCTCTACGATACATATAGGGCGCCAGGAACTTCCGTTATATCACACGGCACCCAGGATTTTTCTTCTCTTTCCGCCAGCTATCAAACACTGCCAGATACGCACTCCTATACGTCATTCATCAGGGGTATCTTCTGAGGGCGCGCCTGCAATGCCTTTTTGCTGTGCACGACCCTGAAACATCCTCTGTCACTCTGGGTAGAAACATTGACTCTGAGTGCTGACGATCTGTTCAGCAACAGGACGTTCGTTTATTGATGGTTGGCATTGGCCCTGCCACCAGGTGCTTGCATGATCCTCCATTGCTGGGGGCTGACACGGTCTAGGCAGATGTACAGCCTTTAACCAGGACATACAGTTCACAAAAAAAATTATATTTATGTCCCAATTTGTGGTGTGCTGTTACCCTTAAGACATAACCAGTGCCCATAGCAACCCTCCACCATATGTGGGACTAGCGGTCACAGAGTAGGCCCAACGGATGGTTGCAAACAAAATTATAGGGTTTTATTTGTGAGCAAAACAAAACAGCTCTACAAAACATTACAGGCAGTCTTATGTCACTAGGCTTACGTCAGACAGTTCTTAATACTTGCCCAGCACAAAACATAATTAGAAATTTTCCACGCATCTAATAGGCACTCATGCTTATACTCTCACCGTGTTGGCAGGTACAAGGTCTCTGGGATGCAGACCTCCTCGGTCTTAGTTCAGTGGTCTGTAGCAGGATCCTTCGTGCTCAGCACCGTACTGGAGAAAATGACTCTTGCATCATCCAAGCAGTACACAGGTTGCGACTCTCTCCAACCATGGTTTTCCTGCAACAGGCTTTATAGGCCTAGGGAACCGGTAAAAGCCTGCGAGCGGAGGGCGTGAACGGGCCTTCATCCACCCACGCACAGCCATTCAGAAAAAGCAGCCCTAATTAATAAAGCTGCACAGCAGCTATACTAAAATACACAAAAACATAAGTAACCTATGGTTACTTATCTATACTGCTGACTTTTCCCCACCAAGGTCCGGTTTCCCTTGGTGGCCCCCTAGTGCAGTTCTCTTGCTGCCATTCTGCTGTTGTGGAAAAGACGGGCTGTCCCCACTGGACCGGCCTCTCTGAAATCCCTGGAACTCCCTACTGTTTGCAGCATAATCCTAGGGACATACCTTCCATCCACTATCTTTCCTGCTAGTTGCTTACAATATATACATATATACACACACACACACACCCCCATATTCAGACATACATAAATATACATGCTCTACATCGCTGCTACAATTCATAGCAGTACATGACTGTGCTGCCTGTTGTATACAGGATTTTGTCTCCCATCTCCATTTAGTTCTTGTGTTTTAGTTTGAACTGCTTACACAAACAGAATTGGTTTTTCGCCTTGTCTCCCAAAGACATTCACACTCTGTACAGCGACTGAGTCTGCTAAGAAGTAACTTGTATTATGAACTTGTCATAACATATACCCACATTGATATGTGTCCGCCTGTGTCCTAGTTATATACAATAAAGTGGAAATTATCCATGAGACAACACTATGTCTTATGTGTACCGATTCCCCAAGCTTGTCACTGCCAATCAATTAAGATCTTCACCTCAATACCAAGAGCCTTTTGCGCTCAAAGAAAACTTGGCTTTCCCGAAAAGGGACGGGGCATCTAACCGCTTCCATCCAGACTGTAAGGACGGCTCCTTGCGAGATGGACATACTTTAAAGTGGCCTCACGGGTAGAAGCTTTACGCTTACAATTATTCTGTCCCTGTCTAAGACTGCCTGTCCAAGTGAAGAACAGGTGAGTTGTGTATCACGCACCGTCTAGTGAGTTATCGGTGTTGTCTGTCTGTGTCTATGCATCCTGCCAGTGCAGAGATTCTTGCATTCATGATTGTGTTATTGCAGCTTTTCTTGTTTGCTGTGTGGCTGAGGTGGCAAAGTGTTGTTGATTACAAGAAGGCATAATGATCTCTGAGATTACTGTAAAGGAATAAGAGGGGACGGAATCAGACGAGCTAATGCAGAATAGTTCTAGGGAGAAGGCATTCCAGAGGGTTCAGAGGAAAATATCTGAACCAGGATGGGGATTCTCAAGAGTAACCGTATGTTCACACGGCTTATTTTCAGCCGTAATTGCGCACGTACCTCGCCGCATACTGCGCTTAATATGCGGCGAGATGCACGACGCAATTACGGTAATCCTTAACTCTCAGAGAACTATGGATTACGCCTCGTCCCCCCGTGCGTACAATACGATCGTATTCTACGTGCGGGGAGATAAGTGACATGTCAATTATTCGCAATGATTATGCGCCGCGAGTAATGCATGTCAATGGGGCCAACTAGGACCATCTAGGTTTCTGTAGCCACCCCTGACAATAAACAACCTTTTTACCTAGTATTTAATGATTAAAACAATGGTTAGATAAGCTGTTTTTCTCGTCTTAATTAAATACTTTAATAATGATTGTCTGATTTACCAGGTGAAATGCTACAAATTAAATATAAGTAATGCAAAACAAAGAATGTAAACTGCTTACGTATTAAAAGTATGTTTATTAGAAGTAACCAATTGTATTGTATTATGATTAAACTAAATTGAATTGCAAACTGTAATCAAGAATGTTATTCATATCTTACTTCATCCTTTATTTTGAAAATCACTAAAATATGTTTAAATAAAAAAAGAAATACTGTTTGCAAAAACAAAAGCCATTAAGGGGACACAGCAAGCATGTTGAAGAAAGTGGTCTGGTAAGATGGGGCCAAAATTGAACTTTTTGGCCTAAGTGCCAAACGCGATTTGTGGAGGAAAGCCATGGCCCTGAACACACCATCCCCACTGTGAAGAGGGGGTGAAGCTCATGTTGGGGATTTTTTGCTTCAGCAGGGACTGGGGAAATGGCCAGTAATGGGGGAAAATTAATGGAGCTCATTTAGGACAATCCCGTAGGGGAAAAACCTGTTTGAGGCTGCAAAAGATGGACTTAGGTTTTCCACCGCAGGCAACGACCCTAAATATAACCATGCTTAAAAAAGAAAGGCATATGTAGTCAAAAACTTTCATGTGTTAAAAGGACCCGTCAAGTCCCCCTAAATCCCATTGAAATCTGTGTAAGACTTTAAAATTGCTGTTCACAACGTTCACCAAAAATCTGATGAAAAGAATTTTGCAAAAAAAAATGGGAAAAATAATGGATCCAGTATATGCACCTTCACAGGGATTCCCATTCCCCTGGGGAAGTTCCTTGAAGTCATTTCTTATCATCAGAACTCCTCTACCTTTAAACCTTTTACCCCTTTTTTGGGGTTCCACATAAGCCCACACAATGGTGTTGAATAACCAAAACCCTTTGGTGTTACCCAATAGGGCCCTTGTTAAAATCCCCAGAACCCCATAAAATATAGAGATTACAATTCTTTTTTAGACTTAGGCAAGCTTCAAAACCTTCTCCTTGACAATGAGCAACTAATGAAACAATTGGGGACAAAAACCAAACCTGAGCATGTAAGAAAAAAAAAGAAACTAAACTGAAAAAATTGATTAACCTGGTTTCTGATATAGGAGACGTAACTGCACATCACTGATATGACATCTTCAATGGGGGTCACCCACTGCTACTAAAATACTTGTTTTAAACCCCTAATAATGTTCTTTATACTTTTGTTCTTGTCAACAATTTTAAATATTTTCATGCTTTGGAAGTTAGCTTCGTTTGAACAAATATGACGCACAAAAGTGATTAAAGGTTGTGGAGTGGATAAATGTTTCGGAGATAGTTGGGATTAATTTGGGGAGAGAAAGAAGTCGGGGCTTGGGAACAAGACAGGGGGCTCTCCACTTTGAAGGGACCCCTTGTTGAAGACCAAAAACTTTCAGAAAAAAAAGGATTATCCCTTCTACTCCTAGTGGGGAAATGGGGAAAGTGGGGGAGGCCACAGTCTGTATAGGCTGAACTTGATTAGTAGAAAAGCGCTGCCTTTACAGGGTTTATTTTGCTTATAGAGAAAATAATAAACAAACTAATGTATGAAAGCAATGTGTTGTGTGTCCTATTGGACACTCCGTCAGGCTTCTTACACATATGTAACTGATCACATTAATAAACAAAAAAAAACCTACCAAGACTGATTGACGGTTAATGTGAAAAAGTTTGATGAATCATTTAAACTAACATAAAATACATAAATAATTTTAATCAAAAAATCAAAGTGACAATTGGGAAATAAAACGTAAAATTATAGGTTTGTCACACGGAGTGTTGGATCCGTTCTTGGATCCAAAAAACGCATTCAAATTTGGGTGCGTAAATCGACCAATACCAGGTGTGGTTTGGAGGGCTTGGCGCAGTAGAAAACCCGGGACCCTATAGTTTTAAAAAGGGCTCGCTGCGTCCCAAAAGATCAAAAAATGGGCACTAGTTCTTTGAAAAGGATCCGAAAGACGCATGTGAAACACGCATTGCTTAAATGCCGATGCGTGTTTTACATTGAAAGCAATGTGAAATCACACTGCACATTGTTAGATGTGTATTTGGGTCCGTTTAGGGACCATCTAGAAACGTATCCACAAGCGGATGCAACACGCCGTGTGAAGGGGGAAACAAAATAGACGTGCAATTAAGAGTCCCTGAAGCTTGAAATGCATCAGTCGCTGCCTTCATGCAGTTTTCTTTTCAACCTCTTCCCGACATTGGACGTACCTGTACATCCTAGCAGGAAGTGACTTCCCGCAAATGGACGTACAGGTACGTCCTGGACATCGTGCGAGTTCTTAAGCGGGGCTCACGCAATTGCAGCATGGGACCAGCTGTACATTAACTCTTTAGCTGCTGGGAAAAACAGAGGGAGGGAGCTCCCTCTGTCCCCACTGGAGCTCCCACAGTGCGAATGCGGGCAATGGCTTCTATGACAGCCTGAAAGCCTTACAAAGACTTCCGGGCTGCCCGTGCTGTCACTATGCCCGTGGCCTAGTGGCATAGCGGTTGACAGTTGCCATGGAGAGCAATACAGAGCAGTAATGCTGTGTACTGCTCTCTACTGTAACAGTAATCTGAAGATCACTAATAAAAGTCCCCTATGGGGCAAAGTGGAAAAAAAAAAAAAAGCTAAAACAAACACAAAAACTAAACTAAACACACTCACACCACCCTTTTCCCCTTTACAAACGGCAATCGCATCCCCCAAAAAATAAAATAAAAGTACGCATATTTGGCATTGCCGCATGCGGAACGCCCTACCCTATAAATCTGTCACATTACTTAACCAGCACGATGTACACCATAGGAAATGAATAAAATGGAATAAAAAGTGATCAAATACTTATATAAAAGCCAAAGTGGTACTAATAAAAACATCAGTTCATCACGCAAAAAAAAAAAGCCCTTACAAAGAAGAATAAAAAAAGTAATGGCTATCAGAAAATAGCGATGCATAAATATTATTTTACACAATAAAAACACTTTTTTTTAAAGCACTTTAACATAAAAAAAACCTATATAAATTGGGTTTCGCCGTAATCATATCAACCCACAGAGTAAAAATAACCTGTCTCTCATACTGCCCGCTGAGCTGTGTTAAAAATAAAAACAAAAAACACAAGCTAGGACTGCAGTATTTTCTTCACTCTGCCTTCTAAAAAAAATGGAATTAAAAGCGAAAAAATTATACAAATAAACGTCAATTCCTCCCTCAAAAAACAAGCCCTTAATCAGCTCTTTGTACAGAAAAATTAAAAAAAAGTTATTGCCATGAGACTATGACAACATAAAAAAAGCATTTCTATTGTGTAAAAGTAATAAAAGATTAATAAAAAAAAACCTATATAAAATTTATATCTTTTTAACTGTACCGGCACACATAGTAAAGTTATTATGTCATTTATACCGCATGGGGAACTCTGTAAAAATGAAGCCCAAAAAACAACTTGGAAGAAATTGTGCAACAAATTTTGGGATGCTTTTTTCAGGATTTCTTGTAAAAATGAAACATTTTCAGCTTAAATTGCAGATCACTGGGAGAAAAAAAAAATTCATTTTCACAAAGTAACATTAAAAAAAAAAATTTGTGAAAGACCTGTGGGGTCTATATGCTCACTACACTCCTGGATATATTCCTTCAGGGGTATAGTTTCCAATATGGGGCATTTTTAGGGGTGTTTACTAAGTTTTAGCACCTTAGGGTGCAGGCAAACCTATAATGGCGCCTCAAGAAAATCGTAATGGAAATTAGACCACAAAATCCAGTTTGAAATTTCACCTTCATTTTGCTTTAATTTCTGTGAAACACCTACTTTGAATACTTTAAGGGGTTTAGTTTCTTAGATGGAGTCATTTAGGGGGGTATCTAACATACAGTCCCCTCAAAGCCACATCAGAACTGGACTGGTCACTAAAAAAATCTATGTGGCAAATTTTCTTGAAAATGTGATAAATTACTACTAAATTTCCCCCTAATGCATTAAAAAAATAAAAAGACATTTAAAAATGATGCCAACCTACAGTAGACATATGGTAGATGCCAATTATAAACTATTTTGCGAGGAATAATTATATGTCTTACATGCAGAAATTTTTGAACTTTGAAAATGCCAAATATTTCCAAACTTTCATGATATTTTGATATTCTTCACAAACAAACAAGGATTGTATGGACCAAAATTTCTTATTCACTTAAATCAGTGTGTCATGAGAAAATCATCTCTGAATCACATGGATAGGCAAAAGTATCAAAAAGTTATTCTCACATAAAGTGACATGTCAGATTTAAAAAATGGGGTTCTGTCAGAGAGGCCAAAACTGGCTGTGGTAAGCGGTTAATGCATACAGATTAAATATTTGATTTTACTTATACTTTTTCCTAGTTTGGATGATTTGGACAAAATCTTTTTTCTTTTTGTTTTTTCTTTGGATTATTCCATTGCCTCCAGAAATCCAGGGGGCTGTCCTTGCACTGGACGTTTTTAGTGGCCACAGGACTATTTTGATTTTTACATTTTGGATACTTTAGAATCATCTGAATATAAGGGTATGTTCACACGGCGTGTGTGCTACGTGTAAACATCCGCTTTTGGATGCGTGTTTGGGTCTGTCTGGATGGACCCGAACACACAAACAATGAGCAGTGTGTTTTACAATGCTCGCAATATAAAACACGCATCGGCATTCACATGAGTGATCGCCGATGCATATTTACCTTGCGTCTGTCGAGTCCAACTTTCAGAGCGAAAGACGCAGCAGGGGCCATATAATAAAGTATAGGGTGCGATCCTGCTGCATCCAACACGGATGCAAACACGCAGCTGCATGTTGGATCCGAGCAACGCTACGTTTTTGGATGTGATTTTCGGGTCCAACATACACAAACAATTATGGAAACATTATTCATGATGTGTCACGACTTTATTAGGAAATATGTCATAAAACAGATAGATTTATAACGGAATAATATGTAAAATGTAGTAAAATATGTATGCTAAAAGATAGCTAAGTATCGCATTCCGATCACTCTAAAATGCATGTATAAATAAAAACATGACTAAAGAACTTGTTAGCACATAAAATAATCAGGATTGGAAAATAACTACCAGCGTAGCTGTTGGACTACAACTACAGGAACCAATGAGTCTCAAAAAAGGACCAAAATCGTTTTGGTAGTACAGCTACGGACCGAATGAAGTCTGTTATTGGAAAGAGAACTGGATGTAATGCTAGCAACTATGCAAAAGTGATAAACGTTTGTCTTGGCAGTTTGAACTTGAAAGGAACACTGATATTATTATGACTTACAAGAATAAGAAATGAGTAAAGTAAAAAGGACTATTGCACTAATTCCGTGACCTAATTGAGGCCAAATGAAATAAGACTTTTTATTTGAAAAATCCAGAACATTTCTTTTCTAAATTAAACTTCAAATCTGCTGGAGGAATGTTCAGGAACAAATCGGTATGACTTAACAAAAAGGAGTTAAGGAGTCCAGTAAGTGGTGTTATCAGTGATTGACAGCTATCTCTGTACGCACACTCATAGGCAAGACACAGCATCGGCCAAAAACAGTCAGAAAGTCACTGCATCTGCAAAAACCAATTGATTGTATGGGAAACCGACGACAAAAGGCAAAATACCAGTTGAATTTAAAAACATGTTCCTAAATCCGCCGGCGACCAGAAAATGATTTTAAATCGAACGACCTGTGTAGACTACATGTCGTTTTTCTATTGAAGTCTATGGGCATGCAAAACAGTCAGATTTTCAGCGGTTCCAGAATACTAAAACCGCCTGTGCTGTGTAGATCTAGCCATACAAGGGAGGCTGTGAATCACTGATAACACTGCCTACTGTACTCCTGAGCCCAGAACAAGCCGGGATTTAAGTGAATAAAATACAAGTTCTATTAATGTTTCCCAGTCTTCCTGCTAAACATGCCACCAGCAGATCAGATAGCAAGTTCAATGTGACGGGTCCCATTTACGGCTGGGTTCACACGCTCTGGCAGCCAAACTGAACCCAGCCTAAAATACAATGAGGCCAAAAGGTTTTTGAAGAATTAGTTCGGTACAAAGACATGAAAGTGAGTAACACAGGGACAATCTAAAGCAATGCCAGGGCAGCTAGTGAGAACGTGGGATGAAGACTAAAACACCATGCAGACACTCATTTTTACCTTCAGATTCGGCTGCAAAGACATGAAAAAAAGAAATACAAGTTTACAACACAAGAAAGACAAATGAAGGCTAAAACTAATAGTCACATCCAGTGATTATTATTAGCATGCCATGTTAATTAAGCAACATTGTATCATATACTATAGACATTGCTGTGACAACAAAGTTTCTGGGTCATAACGATGATATTAGACATTTCTAATTCCGTTGTGACTGAAAAATCAGAAAGAGAAGAAATGTAGTTTGTGCAAACGCTGCTAGCATCTAATACTATGCCAGCAAGGAGCATAAATGAATGTACAGAAAAAACCTCAAATATCTGTAGCAAATGCGACAAGTTCAAGTCTGACATGATGCAGCAGCACACAAGGATACGTTCATGCGTGTGAGGTCACTGGGCCAACAGAAGCAGCCTGCCTGTTTGCCAGAAGCAGTGTCTACATAGGTGGCAGTTCACCTGTATCTCTGGGAAGGAGGCTCCAAGACGTTAACCGACCAACTGCATAAATAATTTGGTAAAGGAGTGATAGAAAAAAAATAAGGGAGCAAAATCAGAGTAGCAGGGAGAAAATGGCCATTTCCTGATATATCAATACAGACCATACATCCTATCAGGTGTAACAGAAACCAAAGGTAACTAAAAGATGCCCTAAGAGATAACATTTTTGCCAACAGAACCGAGAGAAGAGTACACTGTACCACAATTCCTTAAAGGGGTTGTCAGGACGTGCCTTATCTGCTAAGAAGCAAATGTAAACAAGCCACAGAGCTGAGAGAGAGACGGTCAGCCAGAGAACAGAGCTGCATAAGGGATCATGTGACATGTTCACTGAAATAATCAAACTACAACTAGTGGATTCTGTATACAAAAGACAAAAACCTTTTCTCCACAGCAGCTTGAAAGCTTCTTCATGTTTCCTCGGTCATCACATAAAGCAGGGATCTACTCAGATTAATCACACTACAACTAGTGAATTCTGTATACAAAACACAACATATTTCTACCCGGTGCCTTGAAAGCTTCTTCAGCTCCCCCTCTCATCAGATAAGAAGTGTTCTCTGCACAAGCCCGGCCAGCAGCTCTTGTCAGGTCGTATCTAATAGAAGTTTTTAAATAACTAAGGGCAGGTAAGGCAGCCTGTAGCTCTCTCAGACTGCAATTTTTTTGTAATCACATATATTTAGAAAAGTGATTAAATACCCATTTTGGAGGATCCCACGTCAACATTACATCGTGGCAAAACCCCTTTAAGGCAAAGCAGTGTCTAGGACCCTGCTTGTTGGCAGAATGGGAATCCTCTCCATTATAATCTACAAAGTTACCAAAACATCCTGCTGACCTCCTCCACTTGGTGTTCATGTTAACCACACTCAAAGACAAACTGGGAAAAAGATGACCCCCCACCATCAGGATTCCAGTGTTAAAGGGGTTTTCCTATCTGGCTGTTTCACAGAGCTTGCTTTTTATAGCCAGCTTCAGATTCTCCCTGTTCAAGCTATGGGCAGTTCTACAGCAGTGACTAAGACTTCAGCTCTGCTATTCAAAGCTAAGCCTGTTAGAAGGGCATTGGTGATGGAGGGAACAAGGCTACACAGATCTAAAGGGTTAAAGTTTGTCAGTAAAAAAATCAAGCTCCTGTGCTAATGATACCAGGGCTGTAGAGTCAGTGTCTATATTCATTTTGGAGGAGTTGGAGTTGTTATAAAATCGACCGACTGATTCGCAAAATATATTATAAGTTGGTACAGTCAGTGCAGTGCCAAAAGCCAGAGTTATTGGGTCTTGCCAGTGCTACTGCTATCATATCTTCAGCCTCATCAGATGTAATTTTGAAAAGTATTTGGATGACATGGGGCAAAAAAAGCGATGTCACAGGGGTAAAGATTCCGCTCTCATAGCAAACAGATTAACCATACTTCAGCAAAATTTTTTACTTTCTCTCAAAGAAGTAGAAGAGTTCAACCATTCATCAAAACTGACTGCATGATGCAATTCTTTTATACCCTGAAACTGTTAGAGATGTTGCCCATGTAGTTAGCGCTTTGTCACCAAACCAAGTCAGTGGAGAGAGGCCGTTCTCTTATTTATTAAAGAGTTTTGTGTCCTAAAATTATATTCCATTAAAAATATTTTACACTGACAAGCAAAAGGGTAACAGTGTTTTGAACTGGTGACTTTCAGGCTCCTTATTTCACCATCCACTACAGTTTTGAACGTTGGACTAACATTTTATAGAAAACTATCTCATAGCTAAATTTGACTTGCAACTATATGCTTAGCTATGCAGATTCTTGTCATGTAACTGCATTGTTACCGTTTTGCTTCCGGTGGCGGAAAAATCTGTAATGGTGGCCCAAAAAAAGGTGAAGAAGCTGCAACATAAACTGCAATATCAACATAAAAAGGGTTGGCGAAAGGTAGACAGTAGGAGATTGGTAACACGTGTTGTGGAGCGATGAGATGAAAGTCAATAGAATGGGCTCTGATGGGTGAGAATGAGTCTGGCAAAATCAAGGGAAAGGGGACTAATGGATTGAGAAATTCAGGGAACTGTCAAGTTCCGTGGAATAAGCCTGATTACATGAGGTTGTTTCACAGCCAAAGGTGTTGGATACTTGACCAGGATCGATGGTGACTAGAGATGGGCGAATTGATTCTAACGAAGTGGAATTCGTTTAGAATTTCAGGAAAACTTCGGTTCGGAACGAAGTCGAACTTTGGGGTACTTCGGGTGAACGAAGTGTGCTTTTGATTGATAAAATGGCTGCGAGCACAATGCGCTACATGTGGCAAAGCACTCTGGGAGAAAGAAGGGCATAGCCTGCATGACATGTGCAGAGATGAAGCCAATCAGAGACCGGCGGATTCGTGACGTCACCACACACTATATAAGTCCGGGCGCGACGCTGGGAGCTCACACTCCTCTCACTGTGCTCATCAGGAAGGTGCTGCCGCGGCTGATAGCTCTTACTGAAGAATTGATTTTATATAGCGATTTCTGTGGGGGTTCAGCTTGTCTCAGAGA